>OMPJ01010043.1:0-50053 GCA_900312935.1 Carapus acus
GGCTTTATCGAAAAGGAAAGTTTTAAGCCCACTCTTAAAAGCAGTGAGGGTATCTGCCCCCCGGACTGAAGCAGGAAGATGGTTTCACAGGACAGGAGCCTGATAGCTAAAGGCCCTGCCCCCTATTCTAGTCTTGCTGATTTTGGGGATCACTAATAACCCGGCGCTTTCGGAGCGAAGAGCTCTGGTTGGATGATAAGGGACGATCAGTTGTTTAAGGTACGATGGTGCCTGATTATTGAGCGCCTTGTAAGCAAGGAGAAGGATTTTAAATTCTATTCTCGATTTTATTGGCAGCCAGTGGAGAGAAGCTAACACTGTATGTATGTATGTATGTATGTATGTATGTATGTATGTATGTATGTATGTATGTATGTATGTATGTATGCATCTATTTATACGATCACTTTTGTTGAAATGACACATTATCTTTTGGGGAAATACATTATACATTTGCAGAAATAATGCAATCTTTGTATGTGAAGCAGCTTTCCTGTTAGATTACACTGCTGCCACTGCCCACCCATCGCCCAAAATTGAGCTTGAATCACCTGTCCAATGAGAAGATTGTTACAAAAACAGCTGGGACATACAACACCCGAGTTTTGTCCTTGGTCTTATCCAGTTTGAAATTTGAATGTTAATATCTTAGGGAGTTGTTTTCATCTTTTTCCCCCATGTGGTGGGCGCCCAAAGCTCGAGATGATTGGTGAAGATATGAGAGTAGATATGGTGGAAAATTGAAAACCTTGCCTCCTGGCTCAGCTCACTCTAAACAACAAAAAAGTCCTAAAAGCAATGTTCGAAAGAACTCAGGAATTGCACCAATATGTTTAAATCTCTTCTCTGGCCTCACGACTGAATAAGGCCCCAAGATCCTCGGACTCCTCAGTGTTTGTCTGTAAATCTAATAATCTAGTTGACAAGGCTATTGTGGCACTGACACTGACACTTAGTGCAGTGCTGTGCCTCAAGATCCAACCGGAAGCCACCATAAAGGCTCATACAGAATGTTAGGATCCCTAAAATTAATCTATCTGATTTCATGTTTACATCACAGAACTCCTGCAGAGATTTTTCGCCTGTCAATTCAATTTTATTACAGTCCTCAATGAAAACCTGCTAAGTGGTTCTGGCAAGGCTGAGCGAACATGTTGTGAGGAGTGCTGTAAGCATGGCTAAATTTAATTAGAAGACGTCTCCATGATAGGACTCAAAAAGCAACGTCTCCTCTGAAATCAGTTTACACAAACGCATCTATGAATGTCTGGAATGTCAAAGAATTGATTTGGAATTGGAATTGTCAATTTACCTTTCACTGAAATTAAATTAGTCACTAGTCAACAAAATTATATGTTAGAGAATTGCCATGTTGCCTATAAACTAAGGCAAAAATGGTTGCTCTGTAATGATTCCTCATGAGACTTGATGACTCTGTATGACAGTCACCCACAGCTAAGCCCGAAGTGAAATGAGATTTGACAAATTTTAACTTAATGTAATTCAACTTCCGTACAATCTGCAATATGTTGGAGACTGAAGTGTCCAGGTTGTACCCTGTCCCTGCCCCAAGACAGCTGGGATAGGCTCCTGCAGGCCCCCATGACCCTAGTCGCTGGCTCCTAAAGGAGCAAGCAGGCCTACAAAATGGAGGGATGGACAGATCCAATCAATTTGAACCTGCCATTATATCTGCAACAGAAACATTGGACTTGCATCTAAAAAATTCAACACATGGATTCAAATTTCCAATTCAGTTTTTCTGCACTGTTTCTCACCACCACTGTTAACTGGTAAATGAAGTTGATTTTTATAGCTGCCAGAGTAATCACAGACTAATCTGCTAATTGTCACAATTGTAATGCTATCCACGCAAGGGATTCTTTTTTTCCTTCTTTGTGGTACATGTGGGCTACACCACAAAAGAAAATCAACAAATGCACGCCATAGAATTATTGACCTTAGCTTAGGCTGAAACACTAAAACATCGGGCTGATTAGTAATTCAGAATATGCTCTGCACTCCATACCATGCTTCAATCCTTGAATCCATCTATTTTGACTTAGATAAAACCATTACAGCATTTTGATTTGCTTTGAATAAGACAGTTGTTTCAGGCAGTATGGTAAGTGCAAGAGTGTGATTGATACAAGAAGGCAAACACTTCAATTTCAAGCCAGCATAAGAATTGTTGCACTCAAAAAACTAAAACTAATAATAAAACATAAAAATAACAATAACAATAAAACTGTAACCTCTTGTGATTGTAGTTTCTGCTTGCCGTAATGAAAAACTTTTAACTCTCCTTTAAAATGAAAAAAGGGGGTTATTATAATCATACACAAAAATACATGTAGAAATCAACAAACGGCTCAAGAGTTAAAAGTTATCTCTACAGAGGAGCAATAGGAAATAGAGGAGTACATAAATCGCAGCTACAGTATGTAGCTTCATCTCACTGTCAGGCAGTGTTTGAATTTGTAAGCAAAGGCAGCACACAACTGGTGTCATCTTAATTGATACACATAAATAATTCCTTCTGTATAGTCTCACAGTCAGTGTTTGATGGGTGAAATTAGTCATTATCAAGAGTGCTACTGATGCAGTTTTCCTTATTAATATAGCTTCTGCTTAACATTCGCAATTCCAGTTCCAATTAATTGTGTCAAAATTAATGTGAAACTATAATATATACTGTACTCTCACTGGGCACTTACTGAATACTGATTCAACCAAACACAGCCATATGAATGAAAAGCAGTCCTCAATAACAAGTCCACAAGCAAAAAAGAAATCCCCTCATTTCGAAACTTCAAACAAAGTAGATTGTTTTTCAAAATGACAATGCATACTTTTTGTTTGCACATTTCTCAGTAGCAAAAAGTACACATCAACCATACATATGCCTCCAACTTCACAAGAGATTTAATATGAGCGCAGAGCTCTACACAAATTCGTGGATGGGTTAAATAACACAGTGTTAAGTGACCAAGTAGTGTGATCGCAAAACACTCACTTGACAGCTGCTGAAACTCTGGTTTGTCTGGAAGTGTGTTGGCAATCACATCCTGTAGGAGATATTCATACCTGAGAGAAAAGACAAGTTTCAAACAGAGCTCATTTCTCAAATTACCATTGTGTTGTACAACTATTCTAAAAACAGAAAAAAGTAATGACAAACCGAAATAAAGCACAGTTTTCTTGCCACCTCAGACTCTAAAATGTCGGCGGCCCTTACAGCATATACAGCACTACATGCAGTTGAAGCAAAGCTCTATCTACAGCAGAAATATTATTCATTGCTCCATTCCAGTCTAGTCAATTAACACAAAATGTGGAAACGTGCGCATTTGGACAGTGATTTTATTCAAATGAAGCACAATCAGAAGAAGTTACACATTGTGGCTCTGTGTTTACCAGCGAGTCATTTTGCTGCAGCACTACACAAAGTACGTTTTGCCCTGGCAGGTGTAATCGTTTCCATCAATCACTTATCATGTTGACAATCTGCCAGTCAAGTGACGCTAACTATAGCCAGCAGCTTGTTTTTAACTGATGGAGCTCGAGAACCAGGTTTGTCTTTCAGGTTGTGACGATAATGATGATAACATCTGACAGATGGAGGTGTCACATGACGGAATAATAGATCTGCAGTTTCATTTGAGTCGTTGACAGATTGCTTAGCAAGGAACAAACAAAATGTTGTCTACAACCCTGGAAAGTGAAGTACATCAGTTTTTAGAGGCACTGAAATCAATCAACATTCAGCTCGAGAGGAAACTGTTAAGGCCCCTTAACATCTGAGCAAATTTGCTTGCATGACATAGCACCACTATGTTAACCAGGTCACATTTATGAATGCCTGGTGGCTTGGCCTTCACACATGCAACCCATTTGAGCTCTGCCCAAAGGACATGGGCTCATCCAGGAGGCGGAGGAACTTCAGCTACAAATTATTAATATTGTTTTTTCCCCACATACTAAGAAACAGCATCTTATTTCAAAAGTGATGCATTACATTTTGGCTTCAGCAGTTTGCACCAGTAATCATATTTCTACTGTGATAGTAGGAACATTTTGCCCTACTGATTATTCCAAAATACAATTCCGTGCTGTGTTCTTCAACTTTGGCAACCGACCAACTGTGATTACATCAGATTTTACAGTAAAAGTCACAAACCATAAATTATACATATGAATTGTAATAAGCATAACCTGTTCCTTCCATCTTATTTGTGACAATTTCATGCAGACAATAATTCACCTGCACCATATCCCATTGGGTATGATGGACAACTACCCGTAAGTTGTACAGGAAATAACCAGCAATTTCTGTCTCAATCTGCTATAGCAGATGTGAGCATCACCTTCCTCAGTAATCTTTATCCTTTTCATGGAGAAGACCTGCCCTTGAAAGGCAGAGTTTACATTGATTTCCACTGTGTCTGTCTCGTTTTTTCCAGCCCTGTCTGCGTGGTCTCAGCTTGCCTCTGAGACACAAGGGTGCCACATCAAGAGATTGGTGTGGCCATGGATATCCAGGTTTTGTTTTGCTGGCTGCCAAACCACATACAAACGTACACTACAACTTAAATGGATGAAAGAAAATGTTAACATTAACAGTATCATTGAGGCAAGTGGTAAATGCGAAAAAATGTCCTTTACAGCTCCCTTACTACATTCCTCAAAAGGTGACGAGTAAAGGACAAAGGGAGCTCAGAAAAAGAAATTGTAGGAAAAGGGAGATTGAAATGACAAATGAGCATGTAGACTCTGAAGAATGAGTACCTCTACTCATAGTGGTATGAGCATATCTTTCTCTGATGCGGACTTATCAATGTTCCCAGTGGCTGACCAAAGATTGATTCAAGGTCGCAACTATTTCATTTATTACATTGTGTCACACCAAGCAATTGTCAGAGGGGTCAAATTATTCTACAATGAACCTCTGAGATAAATACTTGCTCCACTCGCACGCAGAATTTTTTTTATCTCTGCTTTTAGTTATAAAATGCTGAAAGCAAATCATTTCAATCAGAGCTACACTATACTACTATACAGCTAGATTATCCAACAGCGTGCAGGTGAGTTAATGGATGTGAACTACGCAATGACTAGCAAAGGGGATTTGAAATGCAAGAGACAAGATGGCTGAGAAGCGAGGCTAGAAGCATCAGTAGGGGATGAAAATTGTACTCCTACGGTGTAGATATGAAGAGAGGGGAGTAGGAGTAATGTTGAAGGAACACCATGTCAGTGGTGTTGCCACGGTCACAGGAGTGAAAGATGGAATTATGAGTTTGAAGAGGTAATGTGAAGTTGTAGCACTGTGTCTTTGTGGACCTGGTGAAAGCGCACAATACCAAGAAAGGAACTGTGGTACTTCATGTGGAAGTGAGGAGTAGCAGAGATGTGAGGGATGGTATAGGATATGTAAAAAGATAACAACACGGGGTTGAGGTGTGCGGTCGGAGTGACACAAAGGTTCACAATAGGGGTGGGGCTACATCAGGGATGAGCCCTGAGCTCCTTCTTATTTCAATGGCAGTAGGGAGGTTGACACATGATGCCAGCCAGAGTCTCTGTGGACCACGATGTCTGCAGGTGACATTGTCATGACTTCTAGAGGAGAAGGCCGGTAAAAGAGAACTTGGCAAAGTGGAAATCTGCACTGGAGAGTCGAAGAATGAAAGTCAGGTATGTGGCCATGAATGCGAATGAGGTCATGGACAGGTGAAGTTGCAAGGAGAAGCGATAGTGAGGAAGGATGACTTTGAATAGCTTCGGTGAACCATCCTAAGCAATGGACAGGGCTTAGGAGAGGTAAAGGATTAGAGTGCTGGCACTGTCACATGGACGGAATATGAATATCAGGGGCATTTTGTGAAAGCAGAATAGCGGCCAGACTGAAAGAGAGGGTAGTTAGATGTGCCATATTACATGGTTTGGGGATGTGACTCAGTCCAAAAGACAGGAGGCGGGGCCAGAGGTGGCAAAGATTAATAATTTTGAGGGCACGCATAGTTTTGGAGACGCTGTCAGTGAGACAAGATTGCAATGGTTTGGTCATGTGCAGAAGACTGATAGCCGATTTATTCGCCAAAGGATGCTTGAGATGGAGCTGCCCAGTAGGTGGGTAAGAGAAGGTTCATGGACATTGTGAAGGCGGACATGAGGATGGTTGGCGGTTCAGTTGCAGAAACAAAGCATAGGAGGAGATAAAGACAAGTGATCCACCGTGACATCCGTCTTAACATGTACTACACTCACACACACACACAAACGCACACAGTGTTATCTTTAAGGTTTTATTACACCTCAATCCTTCCGTCCTCCTACTTTGTGCAAGCCCTGTTCCTTCTCCTGTCTTTTCTATGCATGACATGAGGTCTCTGACTTTCCTGACTCTGCGACAGCCACGTCTCTATTATGAACACAAACACAGACAATTCTTCACCACCACAATGAACCCCAAATCCCTCACTGTCATTGCTGAATTGGGAGAACAGCACTGACTGCACGCCTCTAGTGAATGCCACTTAATAAAACAATTTTCCTCCTCTCAGAGCAGCAACTTGACACCCCAGGCCCGTGCTCACCATCCATCATCACTAAATGGTGATAAGTGACAACAATTTCCTCATATCCTCAGATGTGGAACCGTATGAAAGCAACGTGCCAGCACTGGATGATTATCTGGTTGCCATTTACAATCGTCATCCATTTCCCCAAAGACTCTTCATTTTCACGTAGAAAGACACACAGCCACACAGACGCGCACACACACGCAAAATTGTTGGTGATAGGAAATGCAATAAGAGACATTTGGGACATATCAATTAGCATCCTGGTCAGGGATTCATCTGTTAGCAGGTGCCTTAGCATGAGGAGGGCTCTAGCCTTAGGTGGCATCCCTTCAAAGAATCAATCAATCAATCAATCAATCAATCAATCAATCAATCAATCAATCAATCAATCAAGGTGACAGAATAGGGCCAATGCTAAATGAGCGATGATACCCTTGAGGACCACAGGTCAGATATTTACAACAGCAGGATAGAATGATAATCATCACAAACATTTTGTGCATATTTTGGCATTGACAACTTATTATTCAAGTATTTTAAGAATATGGAAGTCAAGTCAATTCAAAAGATAAAGAGACATGCATTTGCCGCAGAATTGGGAATGACTGTGAAAGTGAGTCAGATGGCGAGTTGAAGTGTGCGCTTTTGCCAGTGACAACATCACAGGTGCATGATGAATGGATGTAAATATCAAGGGCTAGGCTATACATCTGAAGAGATGAGGTGGGCCATATTGGGAGACAAACTGACTGCTTGATAAACTAGTGTCATATGATCTGCGGCTTACTGTACTTCAGCCAATTTCTTTTTCTGTTCCACTAATTGACTGGGAAGATCAAGACTGCATGAAATTGCAGCCAACAAATACTACGGCGAAACGAAAGAGATTTAAACAGTTCCTGTATGGTAGTTGGATCAGAAATACATCCTAAAACAGTTATCTGTCACTCATCCTTCACATTTAGACATGCAGTTTATGACTAACAAAATACAAACAAAATCAAAAACAGTTCAAGGTTGAAAGATGCAAGGTGTATAGTGTGGAAAGTCTGGAACGCCTCAAACACATTTATGAGTACTGCCATGCTCATCTGCAAATACAGAGTATGAGCATTAGGTTTGAATTGTTATTAATGAGATATCATTTGGTGTAAGGTGACAGAAAATCTTTCGCCAAAGTCAAAGAAAAGCCATTCAAGCAGGAATGAAAGATGTGTGCTGGTGCGCAAATAAGCACCAATTAAGATTAATGGGTATGGTAATTAAAAGGACATACTGCAGCCACTCACAGCCCAAACTGAAATCAGGTGCATTGGAAGGTGTAGCCTTATGATCAAATTGTATATCATGCATGGCATGTGGGCAGGTGTAATCAATGGATCACAGAAGAATTTTTGACTCCAAAAATGGTTGTAACTAGTAATACAGGTCTTACTGTGCAATCCTGGTTACAGGGAGCTCCAAAAGGTCTTCCAGGGTCTGATTGTTGAGTTCAGGCCTGGCCTCCTGCAGCTTCTTAAAACGCCTAAATCCTTTGTTCTTTTTCAGCTGGATCTGAAACACAGGATGAATGCTAATCATTAATTGGTGGATTCAGCTTTAGGGAGTGTGTAAACACTCCTCAATGTTCAAGCCTATTGTTGTACAGGTTGTGATGGTCGACTTGCTACAATCTGCAGACAGCAACTACAGTATAACGTAACGTAATTTTCCACATAACTCTTTCACTTTAACAAATAGAAATTGTTGCTCTAGGCGTGCTCGTGCACCACCCCATGGGCTGCAGATATTTTCTGTATTGATTATTGAGGAGTCCCAATAATCATCAAAATTATTGCTTTGTCAGACATCCTACTTAATGTGCATGTTGTTTACTAATAGCCTGGAAGGAGAAAGGTGTGCTGACCATGTTCCTGCTTACTGATTCAATAGGGAGAGTTATACTGTGAGTCCATAATGATTCCCCAAACTATAATCCCAATCCTCCTGTCAAATTTGGAGCACACATTAAGCTACGAGCCATGGTAATCCTGATAGTTTTCGCCATCCCAATAATTATAAAAATGGCCAGCGTGACATGTGTGAACGCCAGTTTAATCTTTTTTTAAGTAAGCTGATTGACATACCTTGATTGTTTTTTTGGCATTGTAGATGTTGTCCACATATGTGTTGTAGTGGTACAACTGAGGACAAAACTGCTCAAACCCCCTGCCAAAGAAGTCATTCTCCAAATGAATGAGCAACGACCTGGAAAGAGTGTATCAGATGAATCTGAAACTGTATGTGAAATAAGGGATAGCATATTGTATAGTATGATATGGCAATAATAATTCATCCAGCCAGCAGCTCCTGTTTGGGATATGGGAAAACCTGATGAATGAAAATCTTGGGTTTTGGACTGCAAAAAGGGAGTTTGTCTCACCAAAATAAACACACGCACACACACACACGCGCACGCACGCACGCACGCACACAAAAGAGACCACTACAAAATATGTGCGACAGCTTCGTTCTCTGTTTCAATTATGTATAACTTAGCTGGCAAGAGGAGACTTCTGAGTTTTGGTCCAGGTCAGTTGATGACACCTTAACAATGTTTTTGTCGTGCTTTTGTTGCATTGTGGACGATGGCAATATAATGTATGACAAAGACCATATTCCATTCCTCTCAAAGTGTCTGGGCCCCTTGAGAATTTAGCCACATTTAACCACGTTGGACTTTGAGTTAGTGACCGAGATTGCACTACTTCTGTGCATCGGTAGCATGAGGCAGCAGGCATGAAGCAGATCTGAAGCGTCATTTTCAGCAAAAGCACACGTTTGGGGAAAGAGTGGAAGTTCACAGCAGAGTTCAAAGAAATGCTCCCCATTTAATGGGGAGTTTAGCGGGCAAAGCTCTGGAGTTATTTGAAGGCCTCTCTGTGTAGGTGGCATATTTACTAAAACCCATAGAGCAGAACTACTTTCATGGCAAGGAGTCACTTTGTAGTCAATAGATTCTTGCTGAACCTGGGAACAAAAATCGGGCTCAAGGAGACTGCAAAGCAGTCGCTCAGCGTGTCAAGTACTTGAGAGTAACATAGATGCAACTGGATGGGATGTTGACACTTGTGAAGTAGCTTGTTATCTAAACCTAGAGGAAGTACACTCCACACACAAACTACACTAATGATGCTTCCAGAGACCTGCCTTGGTACATGCTTGAAGAGGCACTTTGCCGTTGAAGTTGATTTAAATGGATTTTAATGAAGCTGTGAACCAAGGTGTACTTTGTTCATAATCAGGGGATGCTGAGAAGCAAACAGCTCTAACGAGGGAAAGGGATGGGGAGGAACAGTGTTTCCGTTCCCCCTCTTTATGGCCAGAGGTTATTTTGATAAATTATGACATTCTTTCCTTTTTTTTCCCACTTTGCCCCGCATTGGATGACCAATTTAATTGCCATGGAAAAGTTAAACTAGCATTCATCCCACGCTTTGTTAATCCCCAATGATGATGAGCGGCTGTGACATCCGGGGTGGATGAAACCTCAGTAAAATATTCTTAAGCATGTTATCTTCCTTTGATTAAGATAAAAATTGAGGAAGATTACATGTTACAACAAATCATAAGCATAGGCCTCTCACATTGATAAGATTGTGTCAATGCACACGCACACAAACAAGACTATACATGTATCTCAAATATTGAGATTTGAATTTCAACGAGCAGCATGTCTGGAAAGAGAACTGAAAAAAAATTGCATATAGGTCAAAATATTAGAACATGAAAGAGCAACTAAAAAGCGAGCAGTGTGGGTAAAACAACACCGACAGCAGTAAAAATGTACAGTACACTTGGGAATTGTGAATGAATAGATAAGTGTCTGTTGAGTGCAGAACAAAACAGCATGTAACATACAGTATCTAGAAGTACACAAACACATACAGGTGTTTCTAAATCAACTAGAGTTGAGTGGTCAACATCATTTTGGTAATTCAATTAAAAAAGTGAAAGTCACATATCACAGCTTGGTTATACACAAAGTGGAATATCTCAAAATGGAAAGAATTGCTAAGATTGTTTATATGGACATAAAAAAATATTTTGAAAAGCAAAATGGTGGGTTGTGAAAAATGTGGTGAGCAGAGTGAGGGTTTTCTTCCTGCCATTTACTCCCTTTTGGGGTAACCACAGCAGATCATTCTTCTCCACCTGCTTCCATCAAGCTAATCATTAAATGAAATACTGTACCAACTGCCTTCATGTCTTCCTGCTCCATATCCATGAACCTTCTCTGTGGTCTACCCCCACCACCGCCATCTCCAACATCCTATGACCAGTATACCCGCTTTTTCTCCTCTGCAAAACCATTTCAACCTTGCCTCTCTCACCTAATTCCCACACTGTTCCTCTGATGTGCTCATTTGTAATCCTGTCTTACCAGGTAACGTCCAACAGACACCCTAGCATCTTCATTTCTGCTACCTCCAGCTGAGCCTCCCGTGTTTTAGACCATTAATGTTACCAAGCCAGACCTCGTGGCAGGTCTAACTATGCCTTCCCTCTCAGCCCAGCGACTACTCCTGTATCACAAAGCCATTCGTGCCATCTTGCCTATACTCCATTCTTTACCTCTCTTGGGCATTGTCCATTATTTTGGATGGTTGACCCAAGATATATAACGTCATTCCTCCTCACTACCTGTACTTGCAACTTCACCAGCTCAGCCGAGTCCTGAGGACTTGGCTTACTAGAAAATATACTTGGGGCCTCATCCTAGTTCCCTTCTGCCTGTGGGATGCCATGGTATTTGCGAATACCGATATTAGCAAAATGATATGGCATACCAAGAGTAGCGTCTACAGTGCCTGTGCTGTGAGCACCCTTAATGCATCTTAATGCCCTCCACTGCCTTTAATGCATTCCGGATTTCAGGTGGCAGGACAAAGCTCTCAACACCATCATACTGGAGAAACCCAAACTCCTCAGAACATTCAGCCTGCTGAGACATACAGTACATGCATGTGCTAGCAAAGATATGTTGAACACAGACAACTGCCGCATCACAACAGATCTCATGTGCAGTGAACAGACACAGGGAAGATGGGCCACATGCAGATTTGATACCAAGACATTCGCAAGAGACACTTGAAGGTCTGGAGCATAAACACAAAAACGGAGAAAATCGGACTTTGGAGCAAACGGCCTGCAGAAAAGTGGTCTGCAAATAAGAAACACAAGTTCAACAGTCCAAAATTAGGAGACTGCTGTGGCGAGCCATCAACCAGACCATCTTCGATCTTCATCAGTCAACTGTAACTGAAGGACTGAACTGGCCCACTCAGGACATGGTACCCAATCTGTCTTACAGCTTTTCAGAATGTAGATCCAAATTCTCTTGAGACTGAAGGATGCCTACAATTTCTAAGATGCAGTTTTGCTGATTGCAGTAATTGTGATTTGATGAATAAAAAGGTTTCGCTCCAAACATCCAACCCCAACGTAAACAAACTGGACTATGTCCTGTGGGCATGATCTAGTTTCTTTGGTAGATGACCAGATGATCATGAAGCCAGACAGA
Organism: Carapus acus; assembly: GCA_900312935.1. NCBI lineage: Eukaryota > Metazoa > Chordata > Actinopteri > Ophidiiformes > Carapidae > Carapus > Carapus acus. Next base: position 12,151 of record OMPJ01010043.1, read on the forward strand.
ACCAAGGGTTCATAAACGTGTTTACCAATAATAATCCATTTGTGATATCGCTTTGTAATTACACCACATACACAATCATTTAAGAGAGTTAAGAGAACACAACCTTGATTTCTTCTAATTGCAAAGATAAAGACTGCGCCGGGTAGAAGTTCTTATCTCAGACACCATTTAGAAATAGCATTTAATCTCAGGCTACAACATGGATTTTCACTGAATTATTTAAAGGATACTTACTGATTTACTGACAGAATGGATCCAACTGAACTAAAGATAGCTTCTCTTGTGTCCTGCTTCAGTGTTCCTTTGGCCTTTAAAATGTTCAAAAAGCACTGAGAAAAAGAAATGCAGAGGGAAAATAAATTCAGATCTTCCATTATTTAACACGTTATTAACAACACTGATATCTCTGAACGGAGGTGAAATGTAATCCCTAGATCCATAAACGGGCAGTTACTGACATACCAAAGGAAGACATTGCTAACGCCTGATTGCATCAAACGCTTTCACTTAAATGACTAACATTGCAGAGTACTCAGTATGAGCCACATTTTGAATTTTTTTTTTACTTTATCTATGCTTGAGCAACATCAACATGAAGACATTGTGCGATCCTACAAAATGTTCTCATTGCATTAGCTTGTGGTGTTAGATTGATGTCAGAAAAGACAAGAAAATGAAGGCTCCCACTCCAATTGGCAGCCAGAACCTTTCTGTGTGGAGTTTACATTATCTCGCCTTATATGCCTGCCGTCCCTTTGAGTAGTCCGGCCTCATGCCACCAACAAAGTCACACACAAGTTAATTCAAAATTGGCCGTAAGTGTGAACGTGAGTGGGTATGGTTGTCTGTCTTTATGTGGCTAGACTGGGTGTACCATTCACTCAGTGACAACTGGGATAGGCTTCAGCAGAGCACCGCTACACTTGTAAAGAATAAATTAATCCATCATATTAGTAAATGAACAAATTGTTTTGCTCCTTAGCTATAATAAGTGCCCACATGCTCACAACAGACAAAGTTGTCTGACCGAAGTCAGACAGAGTCTGTTCATAAACATCTGAGGACAACCTTGAAGCTCTACCAAATTAACAGGATTAAACTGAATTTCACATTAATCATTTGCTTTTGACACTTTCTCTTCATACGAAATAAATGAGATGCGAGAGTGTGTCAAAAGTCAAAGCAACTTCCTTAAATGAAGAATTTGACAGAGTCGTTCTATGAGGAAATGACTGAGGTGCCACAAGTCAAACCAAACTGTGCTCCCATTGGATACTCTGTAGACCAAGCTTCTTTCTAACTCAGGCCGACAGAGGCATACAATGAATAAAGTACCTGGCTTTGAGATGCACCACAGAGGACTGAGCCCACCGAGCTGTCAGTTCACAAGTCGACATGAAATTAAAATAATGTTACCTTGAAGGTGAAATACAATGCAGCCCCTTTAATGTATCACTTATATGTAACAGAGTATCTCCATCTAAAGCCCTGTCACTTCATTATTGTGACAGTAGCGCCCAGACCACCAACAGACAGGCAACTCCAAAAAGAAAGTAAGATTGACTGATTCTAACTTTCATCTAGTTACAGTGATGACTGAATATTCTGTGTCCTCTGTGGGCCATTCATCAAATATGACAATTGAAATATGCAGCAATACATTTAGTGCATTCAAGATGTATACCAATCCTTTTGAAAGTAGTTGCATACACACCGTTGTAATCAATTCTAGGTGTTGACAGTACTGCTGCTCCGTCTGCACTAACTCCCGGGCTGTTCGGCTTCGTTTAGTCTCCCATCGCTCCCTCTGATCCTGGATGCTTGTCAGGCCAAGAGGGCCCACAGGTTCTGGAGAGAAACTCATCGAAAAGGGCGGTGGGAGCTGGTTTCCTCTGTCACAAAGTTAAATAAGGCAAACGAAACAGTGTCATACTCTTGGGATATGCAGGAAAATCTACATTTTACCCGTTTGAGCACATCAACACCTCTAACAGATACTTGTGAACAAACTGTCATGATGATAATAAGAGCTTTGAGGTTGAAGATTGGGGTTTTCGAATTATGTGTGCCTCCATTTGCTGTTACCACACTTGAATGAGATTTCAACAGGGTGGCCAGAGCTGATTCATAGAATATAGACACATACTCATCCAGAACATCCACGTACACTGAACATATACTAAAAATCAAGACTGACAAATTTAGGACAAAACCTAGTCGCGTGTTTTACTTGTAATAGGACGTCACCCCTTGTACACAAAACCTTGTCATTTAGCTCGATCAAGATAACCTCTCTATATTTCTCAGAATAATGAGTTGTCTCAATAACAAAATAACATACCTCGGAAAACGTCTCCGTTCAAATTTTTGACCGACGCGCTCTTTTCCCGATTGCTTCCGTCTTCCGGGTTGGTCATCAGCGTTGCTACCGCCCCAGTAACAGGAGTTTCTATTGGCTGCTCCAAAAGTCGCAAAAAGTCGCTATACCAGTTCTGCCGTCTCAAAATCCACATTAAGTCAAGGGAGGACTTTATTCCTCCCTTGACTTTTTTTTTCAATTTTTATTTTTATTTTTTATTTTTTTTGCACCCAATTTTTTCCGTCCACTGTTGGTATCCCCATGGGGCACAATTTATGTGAAGTTAGTTTTTTCCACTTACAGACATAATAAGCTGTGACGTGGCATCGGTTGACAAAGAATTCAGACATGGAAAAGACAGCAGGTTTAGGGGCTTTGAGAGGCAAATCAGTTGGGAACATAATGGACAGCTTGATGGAAAGACAAAAACATAATGCATTACCGACTTTGTAATTCCAGGTCCGTTGTACTCTGTCCAAGAGTATGCAAGAGGCGCAAGTATAGTATAGTGTAGTATAGTATTATCCTTATCATTCATTATCCTGGCTTAGCAATGGAAAAAATGGCACAAAGTAGAAACTCTGAGGGAGCTACCCAGGTTTTTTTCCTCTCTCTCTCTCTTTTTTTTAAATTGACAAATTAATGAATGAATTCACTTTGTTCAGTTTTTACAAAGTTAATTTGTGTTGTAGACAAATGATTTACTCAGGCGCTTGTAACAGGTCAAAATAATGTCCTATTTCCAATTAGAGAAAATACTACTTTTCTTTTAGCCTTTTCTGCCAGTTTCCCCCCGCCATCTTAGCGGCACTCTCTCAGTCATCTGGTAGGACTCTTGCAGAGCTTTTCCCAACTCCCCTCTGAAATGCTGGCAACACTCCTATTTCCTTGTTTTCCACCATTTAATCATTGGCTCTGCTTCTCCCTCCCTCACAGAGCAGCAGAATTTATAAATTTTTTGGAGTAATCATCATTCTTTCAGGATATTGCTGCTCTGAAACAAGATAACATGTTCATCTGCAGTGAAGAAATGAGGATTTGACACTTGTGGTGTTTTGCCTCACACCTTCATCCTATATTTATTGAATCAACTAAGCAACGTGTTCAGGGCAATTTGGCCTTAGATGCCGAAGCAATGTTGGCTTCATTCAACCAGTGATGGCCTTTCTACACTGGACAAAAAATGATCTCTTGAAATAGTTTTTCTCTCCTTATGGACAGAACTGCATACCATGGCTATAACTTAGCCATGTAAGCAAAGAGATCTGTATTGACAATACAGTCTTATATAGCAATGGGTTTAAAGCTTGCCTGACTCCATGTCTAAAAATGCATGTCTGAATTCCATAAAATTAATGAAAAAAAACCCCACTACAATTGCATAGGCTGTACAGTGGCTTGTGAAATCACATTCTGTGAACCATTCAATAAACAAGGTTAGGTGAAATTCCTCTCCTTTTGAGTGGGAATAAATCTATATACCATACCTGACTATGAAAATTGTCCCCTGGAATGTGTCTTTCACTTTTATTTTTATTACATTATCTCAATATACAAGTGAAAATATTGTGCCCCAACGTACTTTCGTAGCTTACACTATCAGTTTATGAGATGAATGTTCTGATTTACCCAAGGAAGTTTTTCCACAACCTCTCTGTTTTGCTCCTCAGCCCTTGGTTAATGATTTCTCTCAGCCTAACATCATCTCCCCAAAGCTGAATTCCCAAATGCACACAGTGCCTTTAAACTTCGCAGAGAGCCTCTTTACCCAGAAATTAAAGCTTTGCATCAGCATGGCACAGGAATCGGAATTTTGCTTAAAAAAAGGGCATTTACTTGGAGAGAATGAGACATGGGAATAGACCTCATCCTCGGAGTAGGCGTGGTAAAGCCAACTCCAACTTTGTGTTTGAATACTAAAATGTTACAAGAAGAGGTGTGGGGCAAACATCTTTGTGTAAAAGTGAAAGTGCAACTGAGTAGCGCAGTGGGGAGAGGCCTTGCAGTTCCATTACATCATTCATTGCAGATTGTGTGTGTGCACGCGTGTGTGTGCATGAGTGAGTGAGTGAGTAGGGGGATGTAGGAAAGTAGGGGGCACGCATGCATGAGTGGCCGCTCTCCAGTGGGAATTGCTTTGTTGTCTTTTGTTTAGAGTCAGACTCATGGGAGATGAGCACACATGAATTGTGCGCATATGTGTGCGTGCGTGTGTGTGTATGCACATGTGTTTGAGACAGATAGGGAGACGAAGAGAGAGAAAGAGTGTAGAGAAAGGCAGTGCTCAGTTGCAACTTTTACATCACAGAGTTGCCCCATCCCGTCTCCTGCGAGAGCAGTGCTCACGGATACATGTTTTCGAGACAGCTTCCTGGGGAAAAAACAGTTTCCACTATGCATTCCCTTTGGAAAATTTGCCTGTTGGGACCTCTACAAGATGGAGGCTTTAGTGAGGATAGTATTCACAGACGGAATGACAGAAGCTAGCTGGCTTGCAGGGTGGAATGGGCATGCAAGTGAATCTCTTTCATTCTTAGAACTCCACGGTTGACTACCTGGAATAAAATCAGTCAATACTCTGCGGGTGATATTTCATCACAACACATAACCTAAATTTTCATGTTCACCCGAAGGGGAGCAAACTTTTTTGGCGAGGGGGCCTCACTATGTTTCAGAACTTGATAGTTGGGACAGTGGCAAGAGGGTATTGGGAAGGTGGTTAATGAAGGTCCACTCATAAGGTAGGCTGACAATTGTGTCAGGATCCCTGCCCAAGGGTTGTTTTGGTCTCCCCGTACCTGCATGAGTTCTGACAGTTATAGACTTTTGTTTTTTATAGCCATATGATGCTAGGTGCTCAGAGCCACGCCCACCTCCTTTTTCAAGGAGTTTCCTACCTTTGCTCTTTTCCCACCACTTTCTCTTGTCACCTGTTCCTCATCTGTGTGCCAGTTAGCTTTAGCGTTTACACCCTGTCCTTTCCATCCACTGTTGGTAGCTTGGTGGGGCACAATTTATGTGAAGTATTTTTTTTTTCATTTACAGACATAACAAACTGAAACATGGCAACGGTTGAGGAGGAATACAGACATGGAAAACACGGCAGGCTAAGAAGTGTGAGAGGCAAAGTACCTGGGAACTTGATGGACAGCTTGATGGAAAGACAAAAAACACTTAGCATTACCGAATTTGTAATTGCAGGTTTGTTGTACTCTGTCCTCACCATACAATCGGTTCGAAAAGAAGAAGTGAAAAAGGATCGGTTGGGATAAAAATGGCAAGACGTAACAATTCGTGACTAGTAGAATGGCTTCATGCCGAGAAAGGGTACCACAAACGCTTTGATAACACTGGTGAGGTACAGAGAAGGTCAGAGGGAGTTGCACCATGTTCGTGTGGACCTAGAAAAAGCATATGGTAGTGCAACACTGGAAGGGTTGGACAAACGTGATAGTATGTGATGATAGAACAAGACAACAAGACAACAGTCCAAGAGACACAAGTATGGTATAGTATAGTATAGTGTAGTATAGCATAGTATAGTATGGTATAGGCTCATGGCCCTTTCATGTGAGTGAGGAAAACTATGAAAACAATGCAGTTTTGGAAGGTGGTGGGCCCTGACAACACACCTATGGAGGTATGGAGATGTCTGGGGGAGAAGGTAGGTGAATATCTAAACAGGTTGTTTATCACAATCCTGGGGTCAAGAGGAGTGGAGGAGGAATGCAATGGTGCCGATCAAGAGCGATGTGCACAGATTTGGTAACAGGTATAAAGCTGATGACACATGGGCAAAGTATGCTGAAGCTAAGTGAGGCAGGAGGTTATGATAAGTGAGCAACAGTGTGGCTTTATGCTAAAAAGGCGTACCAATGATGCCATTTTGTGCTTTAAGAGTGCTTACTGAGAGGTACAGGGAAGGTAAGAGGTAATTGCACTGTCTTTGTGGACCTAGAACAGGGGTTGGGTACCTTTGGCATCGAAAGAGCTGCTTGGACGGACCCACACTCCACAGCAACAAAAGCAAGGGGAGCCACAAACTGACAGATCTGTACTTTTAAGATGTCTGTAAAACACTGGTTGATTAAATACACCGTCTCCACAACTGCAAAGCTAAAGATCTTCTGTTTTTTTCGTGTGTGTATTGTGTGTTTGTTGTTTTCTCTTACATTTTTTTCTGTGTTGCATCAAACTACCAAATGTAATTCATCATATGTGTAAAAATCAATAAAAAACAATCAATAAAAACAATTCAAATTTTGCCCCCCTATTTTTTATGCTATTTTCAAATTATGATGCAAAATGAATTTAAAATCAAGATTCCTTTACTTATTTGAAATTAGGTTTTTTTTTCTCTTTTACTCAGAGGCCTCAGTATAAATGGAGAATGATGCACTAAATACCTCAGCCCCTGCATCACTGTGCTGAAATTACATGTCTACTCCTCCACTTGATTGCCTCAGTAAATTGCTTCCTTAACAGCCTCATAAATGATTCTTAAACGGCTATCAGCTGTTGATGTGATGATGTTTTAATTGTAACTTGCAGAATGTATTAGTCGTGACCCACAGGCTTTGTGTGGCATCCTCCATTCAATACATATGTGTGTTAAGACACTCGGGGTGTAGAAAGGTTAATTAACCTCTGGTGGTAGACCTTTCCTTTGCACTAAACTTGCCTGTGTCCTGATAGCAACATTAACCCATGCCCTAAACTCTTCACCTCTATTGCCATTACCAACCTAAAACCCATTAAAACTTTGCATTACATTTTTTTTTTTCAACAAAAACTTTTCACTGCACAATTCAAATTTATTGACCTTTTTTTGTGCACCAGCATTAATAGGAGAGATTACACATTTGCAGAGGTGGTGGCTATGTCACATTGATTTAGAATTTTTAATCATTTAAGGCAGATGTTTTGTTGTCATGGGATTTTGGACTATTAGAGTTTGCATGTGTAAGGACCCACCCATGTTAGGGGTGAGTAATCAACGACGTCTGCAATGTGAGGAATAAGAAAAGGAAACATCTTGTTGCAGGTATCAGGACAAGTTGTGGGCCAGGAGTCATCTAGCCATTTGGAGAATGTAAATACTGAACGTAAATGCCGACATTCAAGGAACATTTGTTTTTACTGCATTGGCTTCATTAATGGCGAAAAACTATCACCTCCCTTCTGTTGACAAGTAAATAGCCCCAAGTTCCATAGTTGATGAAATTAATTAAATATTTTCATGTTTGGACAAGTTTCACTTAGTTTTTCAAAGACAACGACACATTCAAGGTCTCATTACTGTTCAGTCACTTTTTTTTCCCCACATGATCTGTGGCATATCTCTGTTTCTGATTCTGATAAACAGCAACCCCTAGATTGCATATTTTCAACTCAACAATATAGAAAGGAGTAGATCTGTCCTCCACATGGTGGATGCGGAGGTCACAGTTTATATTTTTGTCATCTCTCGTGAGCAATATTGCAATTGCCTCTTCTCCGAGTTGAGCCCTGCTCTTTGTAAGAAATTACAGTACATTGAAAACATTGCAGCTAGAATACCTGCAAGAAGACACAACTTCTGCCATGCGCCTTCATATCCCTTTGTTTGTCCTTCTCTATTGTATTTTCCCCTCTTGCTGTTTTTCTGTTGCTTTGCTTCAGAGCTGTCATACTATTATTGCCTGTTTGACAAAAAACTTCCATCATTTAAGTGTAGACATAACTGAAGGAAAATGAAATGTTAATCTGTGGCTCAAAGAAGCGGAGATCTGTGCTTTTCAGTTAACTGAAACAATTTCTTTATCCGTCGGTCGCAGGCTGTGAACAACCTCAGCTTCACATTTGCCGAGCGCAATAACATCACCAAAGTTTCATCTCTGTAAAATTACGTGGATTAGATTGTTCCTCAGCATGACACATTGTTAAACATTGCATTTGTCATCTCAAGACTGTCTCTATCTCAGACTAGAGGTTTTGTCAATCCGAGGACTCAGCAGGGTTTGTTTGAAGGTTCTTTTTTCTGTGTTCCAGGTGCTGCCCACCTCATATTGAGACGGTCAAGCCGACCTGAGGTCCAGAGGTCACCAAAACATCTCTGTGGTGGTGGAGCCCCAACTTTGCGTGGGGCAGTGCCTATGGAGTGGTCCCCATCTCTGGTCCCCATCTTTTAAAAAAGGGCGACCCCACCTTTAATCAGTCTGTACAGGTTCTTTTCTTGACCTCACCTTCAGTTAACTCAATTTTTATGTTCTACGTTACGTTGTTTAATTTATTTTGACTCAAGTTTGTTTGTTGTTAGTCCCTCCTATTCTGCATTTGCCTGAATGGGAATGAATGTGTTAAGAGCATCATGTCATCCCTGGGGTTTGGGGCGAGTGGACCAGGGAAGCTATTCACCCAATGGAATTAAGGCAGGGAAACAGGGACACACTCTCATGAGGGAGCGGTGAAGTAGAAGGTAGACAGGACAGCAGATGTTTCTTGGTTCCTGATCACCTATGCTAGGTGCCTAGACATCCCAAAATGTCAGAAAACTATGGGTCACTAACAGAGGCGATTGTTCTAAGAATATAGGAGGTGGGGGTGTATGGAACAGTGGGCTGATCTGGATGTCCCAGATCAGGGCTGGGCAAACGTCTCGGCTCAAGGGCCATATTGACTTTTGCATTTTGACAGAGGCGCCGCGTCAGCACAAGGTGCAGATGTATCAAACAGAAACAGAAAAAAGCATTAGGGTAATCATTCAACTTTTAAGGGAACCAGTGTTTTTGTTCACCCATCTTTGCTAGCGCAGTTTTGTTGTTGTAGTACTTGTTGTTTGTTTTGAATGCATTGTAAAGGATGAATTCTGTACATCTCATCTGGTGGTAGTTTGCCCACTGCTGGGCTAAATGCTGGGCCTCCACGTGATGAGCGGAGGATCAGTGAAAAGGCGGAATCCCTTTTTGCTGAAAGGCTATTTTGAGATAGAGTGCACTGTCACTTGAGCATTGGGAGCTCAGTGCCATCCCAGATTTTGCAAGTTAGGCTGAAATTCAAACTGCGACTTTTTGGTATCTTTGCATGTTCATGGTACTTTTGTGGCAAAATTGCTTGACCATTTTGTGATGGCTTCATGGCCTTCAATTGGTTGTTGGGGAGGTGGCTCATCATGAGAGATGGACAGCACAAGGATTGGGAGAATGCTCCTGTATGAATAGAGCTCTGAGCATTCAGTCTCTCTCTCTCTCTCTTGTTTGGAGTTGCAGGGTTTGTTTGAACTTTTGAACTTTGGTAATGTACATTCTTGTTTCACCTTTCCTCCACACACACACACACACACACACACACACACACACACACACACACACACATCCATACAATACAAACAAGACTGATGAACTGACATACATAGTTTAGTTTAATCAAATAAATTCATGTTTTCTAGTTTAAAGTCATGTGTTATCTCCATCTTTTGTCCTACTTCTGAGCCAGGTTGTGACAAATTGAACACCATTTGGAATATATGAAATGGCATTAGAGGACTACAGGAAGTAGTGGTTGTGATGGTCTCAACATATGGATGAAGGCTTTTGCGAATTCATTCAATCGATTGTTTAATCATTCATTGTAACCACACTTGTTTCTGAGCAGGACGACCTCATTCAAACTCCAATGCCTCCCAGCTGCTGTATTATTGAGAGGGAAACACCAGGCACAGCAATACCATTGTAACTTTTCTTGGTTTGGTTTCTCTCGCCTCTCTTTCTGTGGCCTATACTTGGGGACTCTAAAACCAATTCAGCTCTGCAGCATTTTCACCTCCCACAGCCGTGAATCTCCTTTGAAAATGTACCATCATATAGCCGAATCAGGAATGCTCCTTGCTTCATCTCCTTGCATTCCTTACAACTAATTGTTGATCGAAGGCGAGAGGATTCAGGTTTTGTTGCTTGTTTATTTCTTACACAATTACTGGGATCAGTAATCAGTGATTTTATTACTTAGCGATGAGGATGAGCATCGTCCTTCCCTCAGATTTTAAGATTGCGTACATTCATTGTACAACACTACATTCAGATTAGCTGTCAAACTTTTGAAACTTTACATATTTGATAGTCATATCACAAAAAATAAATGCTCTACTGAATATTTCTCATACTGCATAAAACACAAACAAAATTTTAATTCATTTTTAGACATGGGGATCCCTTTGGAATACTATTCTAATGAGTTGTACTCGGGCACGAGGAGAAAAATATGAAATGAAGAGTGTTTGATGATAATTAATCGATTGATAAGTTACTAATTATACTATTGTTGTTGTTGACGATAGTATTATAAATAATATATATTATGAATATACTGTATACGAATAACTAGAGTATGAATTGGTAATTCAACTTAATGTTGAAAGCACTGACCTGCAGAACAAAGTTTTGTGACAAAACGGCAAGAGGTACCTGTGACAGACTACAGAGGGAAGTAGAAACATTGCAAACCCACGTGTTGCCACACAGACATTCACACACTTTCACAGGAAGACCAAAGTGGACAAATAGGACACCATTAAAGAAAATTTTGATGGTGTTTTCTTTAACAAAGATTAGTGTGTTATTTTCATGCTTTGACAATCCGTCCTTGAGTCATTTTCAAATTAAATCAAATGCCCCCATTTGGTTCTAACACACACATACAAATGCAAAAGACAGGTGTGCGCTAAAAAATACGAGAAAAATACAAACAGCAAATGAAAAGCTCACTAATGAGTAACCTGAAAATACAAAATCAGTCTTGGCATGGAAACTAAGTAAAATTAGACTCATACGACAGGAGAAAACTAGTTGTGAAACCCATTTGGCCTCCAAATAAACAACCATGAAAAAAAATACTGGCACCAGAGACAAAGACAAACAGCGAACCAAAGTTGCAAACTATCTGGCGTGATTCTGGGGGAAACCGTTAACACAGAAGAATAAAACTGTAACACAGAAATACTGTAAGAGTCAAGCAAACACAGAAGATACCAGGGGCAAGGGTACATACAGACAGACAGCAAGAGAGACAGGAACAAATCATAAAACAGAAACCGAAAGAAGAATGAAAAGATCTTGTCATACAACAGAACCTTGGATCCTGAGTCTTAAAAAGTAAAACAAAACTGATTCCTCTAAGTGTAGAATTAAAGCAATTTATGATTTGGCTTGTAGCTCCTTTTATATCAGTGATGATAACATCTCAGTTTTTATGGTATTAAGAGAGACTCCAAAGCACCAAACTCAACCCTAACTGTCCCAATCACACCCATTACGCCAACCAACCATCATGACCAATCATATGGTTGCAGTGGTAGTGGAATAATAGTATTTGGATCAATCCCTATTTCATTATGAGGGCAGACCAGCTGAGGTCCTACACAACGAGTAATATAGTGCATTTTGTTTTAAATATCCCGTAAGTTAGCAGTGATACTTAGAGGAAAGTTAAAATGTACCCACAAGATTCTGTCCACTGAAATCCAACTAAGGGCAAGAGAGGATGGTTACTAAATTATTTATGCACTCAATAATAAATAAGCAATACATGAAATAAAGGTGCATGCATTCCCCCACCCCTGATTCCAGCGGACACTCGATATTATATATCTTATGCGTATACCGTATCTTCTACCTGTGTGCTGTTCTACTTCCTCCTTGTATTCAACATTTTCACCGTGAGTTGAACCGGGGGCTGCCTCTTGGTTGAAGGGATGTTGCGTAAAAACAAGCCTTGCCTATGGCTAAAGCTCAGGGCGAAGTAAGTTTCACAGACCACCTCTGAAGCTCACTCATATTTTATTTTGAAGGGAGAGACATTGGAATTACAGTATGTCCCTCTGTCTGAACCAAGGAAAAGCCTGCGAGTGATTTATATCTTTAGATGTAACTTATTTTGTCTGTTGAACTGGGGGAATGTTTGCAGCGCCAGCTGTGGCCCGTGCATGAAAAGGAAAAACATATGAGACTGAACTTTGCAGGCAGCGCAACTTAGCCAGCTGACTAAATCAACTCCATTTAAACATTGTTCATTACTGATAAATCAGTTAGTCAAAGAATATTTGTCATGGGAGAAGCTGTATTTCTAGACACAATTTCTGTGTCATCGTCTGATTACATCAAAACTAATTTTAGTAGTTTGTCAGTATATACATTAAGTATTATTCATGTCGTTGATGCATTTGAAGCATTTAAACCTTTTGAACATACATATTCACAAAACTCCTGACAGCCGATACCTAGACTGAAGAATGTTGTTGCAATTTCCAGGGTTTTTGCAGCACTTTGGTTGCCATGGAAATGTAAGCAAGGTACTTGGTGTGAGAATGATGCAATATCATTCAGAACCTTCAGTGTTACGATTCTGTCTCTTTAACTTAGACTTGCACAAACTTTATTGTCATCCAGAGAACAGCAAGAGTACACACAACAAAATTTCGTTTCATGTGGCTCAGCAACCAAATACAATAAAATACAGTACAATAAAGTGCAGTAGTGTAAGGCGACCTGGGCCAATAGAAGCTGAGAATGAACACAACATTTACCAGCAGCAGAATACAGTAATGTGTAGATCAACAGTATTAAAGTGGTGTAATTTTCAATGATGAAATAGATAATGTACTTATAACCTTTTGGAATTCTTTTTTTTCAAGCCAATGATGAATATCAGCAATTGCTTATTTGGTGTTGAGTTAAAGAAATGTTCAACAACAGAGACACTCTGTCCCCATCCCAAGGCAATGGGCATGATTTGATTCGATTTAAGGTTCGGATGAATCAACAGGTGAGGGGGACCAACTCTGGCAATGTGTGCGATCAATTCTGTGACCCTCCCTTTTGCAAAGATCATCAGCCTTTCACCGGGAGGTCTTTGAAAAACTGACAGTTATTAACCCATAACGTGAATACAGCAGCGTAATGAAACCTCCCTAAAAAGCTGTGGTCACCCTCAAATCTATACTGATGACCTCCCTCAAACTTTTTACAGACAGACACACAAATACACACACACACACACACACACACACACACTTGATTGGATGCGAAAAGGTCACCCATTCTTCTTCAAGAAAGCCTCAGCAATATTTGGCTTTGCCGGTGGGAAAGCCAGTGTTGAGCGACTGTCAGAACTATGAGGGTCTGCCATCTCAGAGATGTTCAACCTTTAATGTTGTGGCCTTGAGGAGCTGCACGACCCTCACTTTAACATGATTTTAAAGGCCATGTGTACTATTTACACTCTAGGCTTACCCTTTATGCTGCTGTCTCTTAAAGTGTTGAAGCTGTGAGCTGAATACATATGACCAGTAGGACAGTCAGTCTTGATCATAAAGGAATCAAGAATCGAGAGGGGTTGAGGTCACCACTAAATTGAATTTGAATTGCATGTATTTATGTCGTCCACCAAACCATATAATGACCTAAAGCAGTTGACTGGATGTTAAATGTGTCTTCTTAAGACCAACCAAACTGAGTGAAAGGGAAAGAGAGATCCTCCCGTTACACAGGTATTTGTGTAGGAACCAACAACTACTAAGCCCTTAGACATGGAGGAGGAGAGAGAGATGTTTCTGTGAAAAGTCCTGATTGTAAAGGAACAGGCCTGACATGTATCTTAGGTGAGGAAGTGGTGATAAACCTACGAAAGGAGAAAAAGTATTTTCAAAAAATATGTATGAAATGAATTTATGATGTTTCTTCCCTGATTATACCTCAAATCGTGATTTGTCTTCAATTAACACCATGCACAAAAGACTACACAGTGATGTCCATAAATAGCGACTGCTAATAAAGCCCTGCTCCAAGTAATCTTCAGCTCAGCCAACTGCGTCTTTTGATGGCTCGCACACTGCTGGAGCCAGCAATAATCTCACGAGATGAGATTGTTTCCCAATATCAGAATACATACATCAACAGAACGTTTTCAAAATTAGATTTCTTATAAATTACAGCTTTTCATCAACCCACTTTAGCCAGTGATGCCATATTATAGATGATTCATCTGCTTCTGTAATGTATTGCAGTAATGTAATCTATTACTAGTAATCTATTTCTGTTCATGATAAGTATTAACTTGCGTAACTGATTGAAACTGAACTTCAGTGTTAAATGTATTTTGCTTGAAACTCAATGTCGGTGAAACATGTATTGCCAAAGGATTTAATATTCAAGACAATTGGTGCATCCTCACCCACAAATAGTAACAAAAAGGAGAATAATATGGGAACTTGCCTAGTTGCCCAGTTGGAACAACAGACCTGGTTTGATAATCAAGGCTTCAGCCAGAAAGTGATCATCTCAAAAATATATATTTTTTGTTGTTTTGTACTTATTTAAATACATGATATATATTTCACCTGCACATATTTGCTTGAGGTGCATTGCATTCAAGGCAATGATGTCTTCAGGTTGCCGAGGTCCCTCTCTGCTTTGTTATGTTTTTATTGCATGGATTGATATTGAAATTAATCATTCATCCATTTGCTTTCATTGGCTCAATAGCTTTCGCACAGCCACTCCAATGTTTACCCAAGCGCACTGGCAGTATAATGAAGAGAGTATAATGACAAAAACCTTGAAAATCAGCATGATCAGGTGGATGACAAAGAGAGAACAGGGGCGAGAACTGTAGCTGGTTTCTATACCGCAGTTGCACACAATACCACAATGACGGCGTATGGGGTAAACGCAAAGGATAAGGAAGTGCTGGTAGATGTGATGTTTGAGATAGGATCTCAGTGGACAGTGATTGTGGATTTTGCAACTAGGATGGAATGGTTGTCATCAACATCCATTTCCAAAAGAATGGAATGGATAGGACAGCACTCCCCAGTGCTCGCCTCCTTTTCTCCAGCTTCTCTTGCTGCTGCTTGCTCCTCTCACTAAGATGACAATGTCATCTGCAAACATCAGAGTCTGCCGAGGTTCCTGTCTACCATCATTTGTCAACCGCTCAATCACCATTGCAAAAAAGAAGGGAAGCTTATCCCAGATGTAGCCCCACCCATACTCCAAACCCACTTGTCACTTAGACAGTACACCTACCCACTGTCAAGCTGTGCTGTCATACGTTGTACACTACCTTGATACATTTCTCCACTTCACTGCAGACTTCCTCGTACACTTCTTATCACGGTGCCCCATCAAATACTTTGTGTGGGTCCATGGAGACACAATTCAACTCCCTCTGACCATCTTATTACAACTCTATCAACATTCTCAAAGTAAAAATGAGGTCTGTGGTACTCTCTGTTAGCATGAAGCAATAATAAGAAAAATAATAATCCGAGAGTCATAGTTTGAATGGGCGGGAATGGTCACACCTCCATGAAGTTGGGTTTACTTTGATACCAAAAAAGTGCAGTGTTAAATTGCAGGGACACTGTCACACAGTTACAACTGCTACCCCTTGGCGCTGATGGTGTAAGAGGATAACTGGACAAAAGGAAAACGACCAGTGTGAGATATTTTCACACAATATTTCAACACAGCACTGGGCAGTTGGCCAGGACCAGTAGAGGAAGTCCTCCACAGCCCCCAGTCAGCTTGCTCACAACGTCAAAGGAACCACATGTGCAAGACCACATTTTGCAGTGTTGGACTTTAGGGTTTTACTTTGGTGTTAAAGCTGTCGAGGCAGATGTGTGAACTGGACCTAAGAGCAGACTCAGAGAGACAAATGCAACTGTCCCAAGAAAGAGACAGCTCATTCATCCATGGTCCCAGTTTATGATAAAAATGTGATAAGCTGTTCTGTCAATATATGTTGAACATGACTGAGCAAGTGTCACTGGTTAGTATAACTTTTAAAATTTTCTCATGTACAGCTGGGTAGATAAGACACAATGGTCCTCTGGCTCCAGCATCCACGTAGGCACTGTCAGAGACGTGGATCAGTTGGGAGGATGACTGCAGTGATATGCTCGTCAATTTTCTTGCCCTTTTGCACAGGGTGTCTCTTTGAATTGCTCAGCAGGGGCTAATAAAGTTTCTCTGACTCTGACATAGTCAGGGCGCTGCAGCAGCTTCACTTTTCATCAAAATGGTTGCCTAGGGGCAGCTTCAATTCATGTTTTCTGTGTGTTTTTGCGGTGATCCCATTGAGGTGATGATGCAAAACTGCAACCTTATTACTTCGAGGCAGATGCATGAGTGAATACTTTGAGGGATCCAGGACAGATCCAGCTGTGTTCCGGCTTTGCGACCATTAAAAGAACTGGAGTGTGGCAGTTGCAAGTAATTATGAAATTTGGTTTGGCTCAAAAGTCAGTTTATTTAACTGGAGTTGACCTATTCAGCCGCTACGGATCCACATCCTCATACACACACAAATGTTAAAAGAATGAGGAATGATATATCACTGATGCTGCTTGGTGGGTCAGATTTTTCTTGCACCAAGTTCTAGCACCACTAAACCCTCCTAATGGCCTGTCAGATCCATACACTCCGAGTGTAAGAATCTACATTTTAGCTCAGGCGTTGCATAGGGCCTATGATCTGGATCAATAGATCAGTGGATGAATACAGTACCTGCCTAGCGGCGTAATCAAGGAGGATTCTTACATTGCATCGTGTATATGATCTACACCCTACATAATGTGCAGGTCAAGACTGTTGCTCTGTAATCAGGACTCAGTTTACAGAGCTGTGTCTCTCCTTATTCTGTCTCAGGACTCATTTAACATTTTTGTCTTTAATTGTGTCAAAAACCATTTTCTAGGTCCCTACACATTTGGCTGCTCATTGAAACCTCTACACCATGATTTAAATTTTATGGGGCTCCATCACGATGTTAGTGGAGCCAAACAGCAATATCCTTAGGGCAGTAGGGCAAAATGTCAAATATTCATTGGGAATGAGGTGGGAATTGAATGCTTATCCCAATCAAGTAAAAATAATTACAACAATTTGTCAAATTTGCACAAGACTGCGGCCTTACCTGCGGGACACATCTACAAGAAGAGCACAAAGACACACAAGTACAAAACAGGAACAAGACACTACAAACATGACATCTAACAGGAGATTTGTGACCAGGTCAGAGCAGCCAAACCATCCCCCTGACTTGCATACACCCAGTATGTTTAGCACGCACATTCCATTGCCACCTGATCAAATAGGGGACATCATTGCATCACAACTTGGGTACGAGGGGTATGGGCGGCCAAATGTACCTTTCTATCTGGAGATGTCCTGTTGTCATATTTAACAAATATTTTATTGTTGGGCCATAGAACAGTCATCGTTACATTTGGAGGTAAAAGGGGAAAGCTTGTAAACCTGAGAACACCGCGGGGCACGGATCATCAGGTGAACAGGGAGCTATGCGGACTCCATCCCAGGAAGGCAGCAGACCTTTACAGGATGTGTCCAAGGATGCTTAGGGACCATGTCCCCCCTTGTTCAGTTCATTCTATGCATCTCCTACCTCCAGTATGACTCTCAGTGCTGCCATATACAGAAATATTCCAGTGTCAAGTGGCTTGAACAAGGACTGTGACTTAAACATCCACAGTTGAATAACCCCAAGACCAAGGAGATGGTGATGGATTTCCAGACAACCTAGCCACCACTGTGAACAGCATCCATTCTTCCGTCCACTCATCCACCCGCCTACCTGGCTATCTGTCTGCCCGTCCCACTGCTGCATATTACATCATACTGTATCTATATTTCAGCTTTCTGTTTCCATAATCCCAATAGTGCCTCAGGACTCTCAGATCTTGAGTTGTGTCTTCTGGCACTTTAAATTGGATGACAGACATCTCTCTGATCTGCCCTCTCTCTGATCTGAGCGCTTGCAGCTTGCAAACTGCAGCTTGTCCGAAACATTGCAGCTCAGATTGTCAGCACAGCATGTTATCATATTGCAGAAATTTAACTGTCCTCAACAGTCTGTAATCTTAACCTATACAATTCTACATTGCCTTTGCTGGTATTTCCTTCTGTTGTCGCCGAAAGTTTAAGACCACAAGTGATGGTTGGAGGGAAAGATGACTGATAAAGTGAGAGCTTTGCTCTCTGGCACAACTGTCTTCACCAGAACAGGACACTTTGCTGTGCCCATCATTGCAGACGCCAACCTGACCCTTTTGCCAATCACCAATGAACGTGAACCCAAGGTACTTAAACTCCTCCACTGGAAGCCTTTTCCCTAGTCTGTACTGGCCAAACCACCTTTTTCAATCTGACCTTCATGGCTGCAACCCCCTCCAACTAATGTTGGATGTTGCAGCATCATGCAGATGACATTGTCCTCTGGAAAACTCAGCAGCTAGATCCTCCAGCTTCAAACCTCCATTTGTTCCACCACTCTGCTGAGTCTAGATATCCCATACTGAAAGAAGTTATGAACAGGACAAACGGCAAAGGGGAGGCCTGGCACAGTACAATACTAACTGGGAACAAGTGGAACATGGAAAACCATCGAACGTACCCCAAACCCTCAAAAGATGTTGATTAGTTTGCCAAACTCCCATTCCCATTCAAGCACCTCAGCAAGGGTAAAAAGCTTGTTCATTGTCCGCGACCCTCCTCTCCAGTGCCCTGGCATAGACCCTCCCAGGGGGGGCTGATTAGTTTGACCATCTTAAGTTGGCACATATCCTCCAGTACCCCTACTTAAAGATGGGCACCACCATTCCACTTCAGAGGCTCTGTCGGCAAGGATACAATCTTGCAGAGGCATGTCAGCCATGGCAGCCCTACCCAATCCATAGCTTTGAGATGCCCAGTCTCTTAGAGGGAATCTCTCCCACCACCAGTCGGACCTCCAGTCTCCTTGGTCTGAGCCCAGAAAGTCTTTAAGTCTTTATATTCAAATGTCTTTATACAAGCTGATATGGGACGTCAAAAATATTGGCGAGCTGTAGCTTGGACACAAAATGGACACAAAAGGACAAAGAAAGACAAAGGGCATAGAAGGTGGTAGTCTCAGCACGGGGATGAGATATGAACTCATGTTCCCTCAATATAAATAAACTGGTGACTCGGTCTCACTTGAAAATCTTGGTAGACTGTTGCGGATATTGACTGTCTCCTTTTTTGCAAGAGTAAAGTTCTGGAAGACACCCTGTTAACTGATGACTGGAATTCAACAAACAGGGCCAGATGGAAACTTTCTCATGGTCCTAACCACAGGTTTGGCAGTTTTTACGCTTCTGCCCATAGATCTGGATGATATGAAGCAGACGGTGCTTGGAGAGTCCTAAGGCCACGTAGTCGACAGCGCAGTAAGCATGTTTTGATGGGTGTGTAACATCAACATCATGTAGTCCAGTCTGCTCATGTCCCTGTTGGTGCACTTAATACAGTGCTTGTAGTTTGAGAGGTCTTGAGCGTGGTTAGCACTGTTGGAGGATGTGGACAAGGGAGTCAGAGTGTATTTTCTCAACACGTTATCTGGCGCCAGGTGCTATAGAGCCTCTGCTGTGCAGGCCAGGGACCGGATGTGAACACTGACCAAAGTGATGGGAAGGTTGGAGCAGGAGACGAGGAAAGGACACAAAATTCGTTTTTCCTTATACGATGCGAGGGTCTAAGGACAGAGGATGTTGAATTGCTGTACAGAGTGTAAAGCCCTCTGAGGCAAATTGTAATTTGTGAGATTGGGCTATACAAATAAAAGTGACTTGACTTGACTTGACTCAGAGCGAAGCACTGAGGTGGCCTACATCTACGCCATCTTTAACTAAAACTGTGCGTTCCGGGTAGACATGATAGGAATAGGAATATACTCAGAAATGTTTAAACTGCATCTCATGTAAAGGTCATCTTACGGACAAGATCAGACTTGCTGGCGGGCCAGATTTGTCTTTAGGGCTGTTTGTGTGTGTTTCACAACCTTTCTCTAAACAATTAAGTCTACACAGCATGTGAATGGCTTAGAGTTCAGTTTGGGTCCGAGGACACATCGAAATGTATGGATACCAGATTGGTGGCTGCACGGATTCCAATTCACCTCCTGCACCAAAGAGGTACCCTTGAGCAAGGCACCTGACTCAAATCTGTCTGGGGCCCAACCCCCATACTCTGCAACCCCTTTGCCACAGCATGTCATGGTTTCTGTGATGAGGATTGTACTTATGTGTATTTTCATTTGTGCATGTCATTTCCCATTGATGTATTTGTATAATATGGCAGTGTGCATTGTAAATCTAAATAAGGTCTGTCTATCTTTCTTTTATTGTTGTTTAATATTTGAGACAAAACTTGCTTGTTTAGAGTTGATTTGCTGTCTCAACATGGATGTTGTTTGTTGCTCAGTATGGTGACCTTGGGTATCGTGAAAGGCACCTAGATATGAAATGTAATAACAGTAACACACAAGCCTGCATATGTTGTCACGCTTGGCCTCCGCCATGCTTATGAATGTGTGTCAGACCGGTTACGTTTTTCCAAACACTGCCTGCCGCTTGAGATTCAAGCCTTCCACCAGCACTGTGTATTGGTCTGATCAACTGATGCCGCTGTGCTTCCAACCCTCCCTGCTGAGCTGCTGTGCCTCCCTCATCCCACCTCTCACCCCATCAATCTGTACTTATTGTTTCATCCACTGTATCAATGTCGAAAAAGAGACATATAACAACATATCTCTCTTACTGTATATGCTGGATATCTCTTTCCTCTTTTCCACTCGCTCCCGCTGTCCCTCCATTCTGATCATTGCAATGCTGTAATATTGTCCTCACATCAGCAGTTCTTTTTTTTTATTATACAGCTTTTAATGGAAAGGGAATCTACTTGAATTGCCCCTCCACAGCTTTCTTCCTTTTTCTTTCAAATTCCTGGGGTATTGGGAGTTTGGAGCAGTTCTTTTTTGGGCATTTTCGCTTCAGCTTAGGCTCCAAAACTGTCTATATGTGTCTAGAAAACCCTTTGAACCATTCAATGTGATTACTGCCAGTACATATAAAATTGGTCGATTAATAGCTTTAGTATATGGTCGTGTTTCACTATGTCTCCATCGTGTAGAGAATTGAAAATAAAACCTTACAAGAGAAGATGACAACCATGACAAGACAAGCATGTAGAATTGTGGAGCAATTGAAAAACCAGTGGCCGAAGCCAAAGACAAATCATAACAAATCCTTTCGGATGTATGTTAATTAGATATTCCTCTGGAGTCTCACTTGTTTTGATGTTTTCTATGTCAATGGTGGATTTGCTGAGGCACAAACCTGAGGCAGATCGTAGCATCAAATTAAACGGAGAGCAGAAAATAATGATCATTTTGTCAAGAGGAGTCATATATCATGCTTACAGTGCACTATGTCTTATCCAGCTTTTCTCATTACTTGAATAATTAATTCATGTTCCAACTTTTGCTGATGCTTATCCCACATTTCCACACAGCTGAGAAGTCTGAACCCAGCTGATTCAGTGGTGAAATGTCAAATAAAAAAAAGAGGCATTTCCGATACAATTTATTTAAAAAAAATGTTCCTCTGAGTGTAACAATAAGTTGCAAAGTCTCAGTGCAATGCACAATGTATACTGTCTGTGCTCAAGGCAACATAATGACATACTGTATTTGCTAAGCGCAACAGATAACATACTCCCATCGCTCACTGCACTACAAGATGTACTGCTGTCTATCCTTAGTGCAACACATGATTGCTGCACTATATATCGCTGTATGTTGTATGAACATAAAGTATATTGTATGGTGATGACTGTATCTCAAGTATTTCAAGTAATAGTTTCTGTATTCTCAGTTATTTGTGGTTGTTTCTCGATTTGATTTCTTCAAAGCTCTATTTCTGCTTTGTCCTCTGAGCCGCTGAGGCTTTAAATTTCCCAGATCAATGGATCAATACAGTACCTGCCTAGCTAACCTACCAACCAATTTGAGACGACCATCATTCACAGCATCGCAAATATGTTTTACTTGATGCAGCAGTGAGAGAGACAGATATTCCCTGTGCCAGAAAATGTGTCTCTCAAATATTCTGCTATTCTGCACACATTCAAGCGCTCCTATGGAAGCTCACATCAACACATATCTTCAACACTTTAGATCTTGGGCACAGAATAAACTGGTGACACACAGTGAAAATTATTTCTATTTCTATTTTACCTATTTATTCACATATTAAGAATTTCATTTGAAATGAACTGTAAAAGACATTACAATGTATGGAGAGCCTGCTACTTAACCAGAAAAAAAAAACTACACGGGTCACTCAATGCAGTCACTTTCATAATAGTATTTCGGTGACATTTACTGCATAGCAATATTGGCCTGTCTGTCAGATGGCATAACATCAGCACCCTCTTTGTAATGTGTCCCCCCAGATTTCCATCACACATCAACGCAGTACTTGTATACATTTATGTTTGATCATTATATTTTAGCGCTCCTGGTCCAGTTGGAGACATACACTTTACTTTGGAACGGGTGCGCTAAAGCTTACTGTAAGTAATGAGGTCTGATTTGACTCAATTAGCTGGTGTTTGTGTCAATGGTTATTGAGTGTGTGTCGCTGAGCTTGTTGTCTGTCCCTGAGGGACTCCCTGAGGCCATGGTGTGGGTAATTAGAGTTCATGTGAGAGTTAACCCACCTCAGTGGGCGCAAAAGAGCACAACAACCATACACTGCCCCTATTTGATGTCTGGCCAGGTTGATCGCCCACTATCTACCTGAATGTCAACGAAGTGGGACGATGCGAGGACCTGACATTATGTCTGCAGGTTATCATTATATGTTTTTTTTTTTCCGCCTGATCGATTGTCTCTGGTTGGTAGGGGTGCTTCTGGGGGTAACTGTCACTGCTAGTTAGGGATTGACCAGTGGGTATCATTAAGAGAGAGAGCTTCAGCTCAGGGGAAGCTTTTCGTGGGGAGGGGCAGTGAACAAGCCTTGCATTTCTCTTTTAGCCTCCTGGTCTTAGTTGACCTTTCACTTAGGGAGCAGCTGGAGCCGAGAGATATTTAATTGAATGGAGTCTTCAGATGTATTTTGGAGAGAACCCGGCCAAAGGAGTAGGGGATATACTGCCAGCTCAAGAGTAGGCACTAGTGGAGAAACAGAGGTTGGGGGATGTGGTGTTGCTTGACCTTCAAAGCCTAATTGATAGGCTGTTCATAGACCTTGTTTGAGATGTGCGTGGTCCCTGTTGTTCAGCAGACCCTTACAGCTCCTGCAGAAGTACAAAGTCAAGCGCAGGTAGGGAGCTCCCAGTGGCCCGCTGCAATCAATAGCAGCCGCCTCTGCTAACGAGAGCTGCAGACACTCCTCTGCTTTCACAAGGCCCATTAATAGGCAATGACCAGCCTAATTCTAAAACCTGCACTCGGTAATGTGGAAAAATACAGAGCAACAGCAGCATAATGAAGCAACATAGAGGGTTTTGTTAGCAAAACAATGTTCAGTGCGTGATTTTTTTTGGAGGAAAGGTTGTATTAAATAGAGAGGTACTGTACCGTAAAACTATCATAGCTCTTTTAACAGGGGTTTTCGTGCCATTTCTAACTGTCTACAAAATGCCATCCAATGTGCCTACATAGGACATGTGACTATGACGCTGAGTCCATTGACATGCATACTACATGGGCAATCTTTTTCCGATTCTTAAAGTAACCATGTAGACAGCTGAATGAGATATCCTTTATCAGATAGACAGTTATTTGAGAATAAGAAAACGCTTAGGATAAGATAAACACACCTTGATTTCCCCTAAATTGCTGAATGTATTCATACATGTGTCTATGTCCAACATACTGCATATATTATGCGATATGCATTGTTATTTCACAGCTACAGATACAGTGTGTTAAGGTACATTGAGAGAAAAGATGACATACACGAACAATAGACATAACACAAGAAAATCACAGTCACTTATACTGCGAACAGCAGATTGCTAAATTAGACGAAAATCTTTCGAGTAGTTGTGACTCCCACTTACGTCTTACATCACTGTGTATGTACGTACGCAGAGAGGAATCCAACAATGGACCGAGACAAGTAACTGTGTTTATTGTCCTCTTTTTTACTATTTGACCCTGAGGTGTCGGATCAGATCTTTTACAATTATGTGATTTCTCCCAGCTATTGTAGTTTATACTCACATAAACAAGCTTCTTGTTTAACATTGTGAACTTTGCTGACTTGAGCAATACCATATGCTAAATCTGATTTGTAAACATTTTTCTCCTTGGAAGGCTGACGCTGGTGGCATGAGAAATTCAGGAAAGGGAATATGCCATGGTGGTGTTGTTCAGAGAGAGAAATTCAATTAGTGCACCTCTTCTCTCTGTGAGGCC
Source organism: Carapus acus (assembly GCA_900312935.1). NCBI lineage: Eukaryota > Metazoa > Chordata > Actinopteri > Ophidiiformes > Carapidae > Carapus > Carapus acus. The sequence continues at coordinate 36,791 of OMPJ01010043.1, forward strand.
GACAGGGATAAGTGGCTCCAGTATGAGGCATCAGCTTTTGGATGCACAGAGAAAGATTTCTGAGGGATCATGTACAGAGATCAACTGATAAGCAGCTAATTTTGTGTACTTATGGGAGCAAACGTTCGAGTGCAGCGGCCACCCCCACCCTGGAATTCCTCCAGCCGAGAGGATGAAAGCAAGGACTGGAGGCAGATCTGAGGCTGTTTCAACCATTAATGTTGATCTCCAAAATTAAAGATTTATACCACTTGATAGAACTCCCTAGCTGAGCCTCTCACCGGATGAAGGATGGGGGGGGGGTTGGAGGGATACTCTCCTTAAAGGCTTTCTTTTATGTGTTTGAATGGGAAGGAGGAGGTAGTGGGAAAACACAGTCATGGAACCACTTTCTAACTAATTGGAGTCTCTTGAATAACTCAGCAGTGAGTGATGTTTAATTTGGGGAAACCAATGATCTTCCTGACACTTTGATGAGAAATTAGAGAAGAAATAACTTGCCAACACTCCATTTCAAACATGCACCTCTTTCTTATTATGAATTGAGAGAGGAGGATGGATCTCGCATATCTACAGGACCGTTGCATATAGAGGAGATAAAACCTTGACAGGACTTATTTCTGGAAACACGGCAATAATTAGATGCCGTTGAGAAATTCAACTTTTATTTTTAATTCCCAATAATTGCTGTAATTGCTGTGATTTCCTCCTTGTCCGATGCTCAACTGTCAAGTGCTCAACCTTCATGCTCACCCGTCAGTTGCACCTCAAATAGAGTGATTTATTTCTTGATCCCTATTTTCTTTTTGTGGTTTCTCATTTTCGCGAGACCGTCAGTAGTTTCTTCCTCAGAGGTTAATAACATGATTATGCATATCAGACAAATTGATCACAGATTAATATTTAATTACCCATGAAGCACAGCTTTGCATCAAGGCCAGATTTGGAATTCATATCTTCATACATTTCTCCTAATTCTGAGCTCACTCTGTCATGGGAGACCGTCTCCATAGACCCAGCCACAACAACGATACATGAGCAGAATCTGATTAAGTTATTTCTTGTGTTTCCTTTATTCTATCAAACAGGACCATTGTAATTAAGAATCTTGTTTCAACTGCGATTGCAATTAAAGAGCACATAGATATGCACACATATGATATAGTGGCTGTGGTCAGTGTGGTCTACAAACTAAGACAATAAAACAAAGATCTTAGGGTCAAAAAAAGGCAGACATAGAGTCTCTGTGACAAATAAACCCTCAGCTAGATACCCCGAGATGCATGGCATAAGAACACAGTAGAACTCACACACACAGTTTGACAAGCCGCAATAGGAAACAGGTGTGTGACAAAAATTCAACAGCAGACCAACCAATCAAAGTCGAGGCAATTGAAGTCGCATGCACCACTTAACGGACCTAAAATAGGTGATAGGCGATAACACAAATTGACAATTAACAGACCAAAATAGGAAACGGCTGCTCACACGCCAATTGGTTTGTCAAACAGAACCCCTCTCCCACCAGGGGTCCTGATAGATTGCATCTCTATGTAGGATTATACCCAATGCCTAGTGTTCTCTTACCTCACTGCTACTACACTGAAGTATTTACATGTCCTCATTGCTCTGTATTTCTAATTTAGTTCTCTCCAACATTTTTTTGTGTACTTCGTTTTTTTTACAGTATGTCCTTTGGAGAGGACACCAGGACTCTGTTATGGCAAATATGACCATATAAACACAATTAGAGTTGTACATTTACTTCTGCGCTCTGTCCACCGACAGGGTTGTACATTTATAACTGAGCTTTATTTAACTTTTGTTTTTGGGGCAAGGAATATTCCTGAGAGAGAGATGATACTTTCTCCCAGGAACCCTAAACGTCACCCGAACCCGAACCCTGAGCATGATGAAGACAGACAGACTGCTGAATCGTCTCTCTGACCACGCTTAGAGGGAGTTCTTGTAAATAAAAAAATCTGCATCGTTCCTGGCCTGTTCTTTTTCTTCTTGTTCTTCTTTGTTGTTTTTCCTGTTGGATTTCTTTGCATCTTTTTTGGTTCACGTTCTTTGGACTGAGGTTGCCGCACATGGACAGACGACTGCTGCTGGACTACGAAGCTGCAGAGGACAGCGACGGGTTGATGTGGGTCCGGAGAAAGCATAGGTGACAGCGCCATGGTAGGACCCAGGTGGACGGGCCTGACCGCTGCTGGCAGCAGGAGGTGGCGAGTGCTGCTTCCCTTTCAATGAGAGGGGTTCAGCCACACGTACCTAACCTCAACCCTAACCCGAACAAGGAAGAAAATTCTGTCAAGACTCCCACCCTCACACATATCCCATCATTGAAAAGCCCTCTGTAAGGGCCAATAGGGATCAACAGGGTGGCATGAATGGCTTCAGAGATACAAACCAAAAACACATGTCCACTACAGAGGACAAAAATGAATTGCTGGGTCTCAGGAGGATATGGAAGACAGTTTTTGAAGCTAGGTTAAGGCCAGCGGTAATAATTAACAAGAGGTATGGACACATGCTAAGAGTGCTGATGGAGACGGTCAGATGGATTTGCACAACATTATTGTGGACCAAGGACACACGTATGATAGCGTCAAGAAAGGAACTGTGGCATTGGATGTGGAGGTCAGCACTACCAGAGACATATACGAAAGTGGTGCAGGACAGCAAGACAGTGATGAGGTGTGTGCTTGGAGGGAAAGATTGGCTCGGGCTACATTACGGGTCAGCCCTGAGCGGCGTCCTGTTTGCAGTGTTGATGGATAGGTTGACAGAGGAAGTCAGGCAAGAGTCCCCATAGACACTGATGTTTGCAGATGAAACAGTTATCTGTGAGAGAGCAAGGCAGGTGGAAGTGAACTTGGAGAAGCAGAGGTTTGTGCTATGGGGCAGAGGATTGAGAATCGGTAGGGGTGCATGAATGGGGGTGAGGTAAATGGACAGGTGAAGGTGTAAAAAGCAGGGTGCTTTGGGGTGCTTTGGATTCGTGAGTAACTAGACTGAAAGGGGAGATCCAAAAGACTGTGATGAGATCTGCCATGATGTGATTGGTCACTACCAATTTTTTGGTAGATGCTTAACACAACAAGAATCATGTAACAAGAGACACAAAATGGCATCCAGCAATTTTATTGTCAGTTTTCCAATGAATCACATTAGCCCTAAACTTTTGCACAGTGACAGATTGTGAAGCAATGAAACGTTTTTGCGACCCTCTCATCCACTGCTTCGTTTCAGTACCGACTCATTTCCAAAGTAACCTAACGTGTTATATTTCTGTGAAATAAAGTAGATTGTGCAGGATCTGGGGCATGCGGTGGCACTGCAAGTGACGTCTAAACCAATGTTACCCCACTAGCACCTTCTCTCCCACACACTTTTAATGACTTGAAAAATAAAGTTTTATAAATAGTCTTCAACATTATAAATCACTAGATTTCTACTCTCATTAATTGACATTTGACAACATCATTTGCATAATAATAAAACAGCCTCAAGGGAGACACTTAAGGGATAGAAACATTATGGATCTGCTAATTAGTCATCCTCAGTTCTTTGTGTTGTTGCATCGTTAGTCGTGGTGAACTAACTCGATCAGACAAGCGTAGTATTATGACAGTAGTTGCCACTATTCAATCATCATTATTGCTTTTTCCTGAGCTTCTGAAACAACCATGTCTTGATGTAACCTCCAAACTCATAGCTTGGAATTTAAATGCAAATGTGAGGGCTAATCAAATGAAATGCTGACAGGTTTGATTGTCCTCTCTCTTGTGGAGGCAAAGGTGTGCGCTAATGAAAAGGACTAACCTATAAAACACATCATGTATCATCAGATATAAGCTCATGACTGGTTTCATACAACGCAATTTCATAATTTACTTATGTTAAACAAATCAGGAAGGCCAAATGCAAACAAGCAACAGACATTTTACTTCAAAATTTTTCACCTGCCCAAGTATTTAATTAACGCAGATATTCTATTCCAATGATTTTACTTTCTATTCTATGTCCCTAGATCGATGTCATGATACAAATTAGGACTACATTGATGAAACTTCTCTGCTATCTTCCACATTACTCCTACATGCCAGCTCCATCCTCGGCCTCCCTTATCTATGTAGGTGTGAATGAATATCTTTAAATTATGAATCCCAGAAACCATGTTTAACCACTGATTTTCTGAAAGTTGAAATATTTTTGTTGGTATCAATGTTCTGAGTGTCTTGGCATGTAACATCACATTCATCAAACTATCACAACTATCAAACAATCAATTAGCTCACTGCTCCATCAAATGATGAGGGTATGTTAAATGCAGAGAAGCACTTTGCATCCAAGGTTAAGAAAGAATCTCCATTTGCCCCAAAAATTATATGATCTGATAATACAAATGCATATAGTTTTGCTGGCAATCTACCATTGTACATCCCAAATCAGATCTGGTCATTTTGACGTGAACAGCAGTAAATTGAACATGTTGTGACATTAATGGAGCCACTTTAAGATGACATTCAATATCTGATCATTACTTTCCAACAGTTTCCCTCTCATGGAGGCGCTATACAGAGAGAGCCATTTCTCTCTATTCAGCTCCCCAGACTGCTCTATGGAAGATCGAAATGAGTTGGGCAATGTATTGAGAATGGCCTCCAAACATGGAAGAAGGAGGCTATTTATACTGTTGCTGAATACGAAGGGCAAGCTATTTGGTGGGGTTAAAGAAACGTAACCACTGGAAAGAGCAACTGCTAGAGGAGGTAAAGAAAGTAATTTTCTGTCAAGGGCATAAAATGTTTCTCAATTGAGGTAAACATTTCTTCTTTCAAAAGCAATTTATTTTCTAACAAGTACTGAAAGCAGGCGACATATCTCGTGTTGCTTCCCCTTGAATTTTCATTTTACACCCCTTTCTTGCCCTCCTCCCCTTTTCACAAGTGAGTGTTGACTGCCCACGTTCAGCTGAGAGATTGGCAGTGAGACATTACATGATTACTGAGTTCATTTGGATTAAGGCTGGCATGTCTCTGTTGGAAAAACATGTCTATCCTTTTCAAATTTATTCCCTCTTACTTTCAGCAAATAGGACAGTATTCATGCATTACAAACCTTTTCTGAATTTTGCTGAAAATCTACATCATCTTATAGTCGCACACCCTCACAATTACACTTTAGATATGATGTCTGACAATTATTCATTTTACCAGGAGATTCTTTATACCGTGTTTGTGGTGGGAAAATCAATCCAAATATTAACATCATTGATCCATTGTTGGAACTGATATGGATCAATATTGGTTGTGATGAGACCGCTACTTCATATTACTGCATGTCACTTGGCACTGAGTGTTTTGATGTCATACCATAACATGATTCAGCTCTAGCGGTTCACAGACACCCAAGAGGACAGGAATGAATATGGTGCACGCTTTGTATATTGTATTGAAAAACACACAAAAAAAACACCACACTTTACTTTAATAACTAAGGATTGCCAGATATTGAACTTTGTTTATCTGTTTACTTGCATGCCTTGTACACCCCCCTACTTCATCCTTTGCTTGGAGCTTATCACTGCATTGTCCCTGAGGGATGAATGAAATTTTTTGGAATGATTTTTTTTCTCATTAATGTCTGCTATAATTTGAAGGTTATTGGATGGGGCGACAGTTGCTCAGTCTGTAAGGATTCGACTTGAGGACCGAAGAATGGTTGGTTTCATTCAATGATGGACCAAAGGCATTGCTGGTTGTCAGTTCTCCTTGAGTGAGGCACCTCCCCCAATATACTCAATGCAACTAATAGTATTCAGTTCTCTGACTCTGACATCTCTCCATTACTCTATGATCAGAGATTTCAGTTTGTGCATATTGTGCATGTGTATATTGAATAATTCGGTAAATGACAACTGACTGAAGAAAACAGGCCAAGTACAGAACATAAAGCTGCGACTTTCAGGCAAAAACAGAAACCAAAACCAAGCACAGTCAGCAGCATGAAGACAGACACAAACAGAACCCGAAGATTCGACCTCTGAGCAAACCAGGCAGACGAATCGACACAAAATTTATGACAAGAAACTGCGAGTGGCAATCCAACAGCCAGAGAAACCATCAGACAACAACTCAAATCCTACTCAATTAGGCCCAGTGGCTCACGGGTGTTCGGACTGATTGGACGGTGAGTGTGAAACAAGGAGCGGAAGTCCCAAAAAGGGCGTGGGTGTGGCCCAGAGTACCTGCCCCTAGGAAACAGTTCAACCAGGCCCCAGCAGGGGACGTCAGTGAATGGTCCTCCCAAGTAGGGATCCCTACATGAGGTGGAGACATGATCTACGGGGGTTGAGCCCAAAGGAGAGCAGAAAAAACAAAAAGGTGCATCCATCTTAATTATCATTGAATTGGAATTAATGTTGGCATAAGCAAAACTGGCCCTGTACTGGGTAGGAATGGGATTGCAGTATTGCACACCACCAACATTAGTACTTAAGAATAAAAAAACATAAACATCAATAATTTCCACCCTCTCCTGCTTGCCTTGCCTCCACACCATCAAGGCCATGGAGTATACAGTATGTATGGTTGATTCGATTTTGCCCCGAGGTTGACAATGTGATTTCACTTAAGTTTTTAGAAAGGTGTTACTTGACCAAAACCACTTGTGCAAGGCAAGGTCAAGCTGAAAAAATAGCAAAGAAACCATACTACAGGTAAATTGATTTCAACATTCTCCATCTGCTAACACTCTTCCGCACTGTCTTGGCTTACAACCTAATGGTGACCTGTTGTGGAGGCAAAAGTGTCAATTCTTACCTCGCTTGGAACTCAGGAAGGAGATACAGGGTGTAAGAGGTGCATGTTGGGCAGAGGTAATACCTTCACTGATTGGTCTCTCCAGAAAGTGGTTAATGCTGCATTGTTGCTGTGTGAGTTAAAACCATTCCTCCATCAAAAGTACAGCTCAATTATTGGTACAGAAACATTGCAAAGCCGCACAATAGCACCAAATTGGGGTTTGCACAGACTGATTCTGTAGCGGAGAAACAGGCTTGATAAAAGTAATTGCATTTTCCTCTGATAAGCGTAACTCGTGGTAATTGTGACCACCAGCAGCCTTTAGTTCACACAAAAGGAACCTCACATATGATAGGGGTACTTGCAGCATACTACTCCCTCCAAAGAATCCGGACAGAACAGGACGAAACACAACAGGAATCAAGTCTGAAATCAGGCTCACATTAGCCAAACTGTTCTAGATGTCCTGACTACTACGCATACACTCACAGCGGTTTTAAATGTGCTGAGATGCACTTTAAACGAGCCTCAACACTTTAAACCCCAGCAGACTTAATTAAGGGTGGGACCCAGCGAAGACAGCAAATGAAAGAGAGAGGGAAGATTGTTTTTTGAAGATTGTGGGAGGAAGGTGGGGGAGGTGTGTGTGTGTACGTGTGTCAGTGGTGGGGGTTGGGGAGGTTGTGTACTCCTCCAACGCCATTACACATACACAGATTTTCCCAGGCAAATGCATACAAAACAACAAAAGTAGAACTGTGTCTTAAACTCCCCATTATTTAACCAAACTGAGTAGAATATCAAACAATGTAGAGCGGTGGGAGGGGTACAGTGCACAGTGTTAAATCAGGCCAACCTCATTTCCATGCAGCTTTTACATGTTTCCAAAAGATATGCATAATTACTGGGCTTGTACGTAATTGCTCCAACACATTGCCAGGAAAGAGCCAAGTTTGTTCTTTTTTTAGCATTGGCGCTGACAAAATAGACCCGGCTTCTTTCTCCCCCTCTGTTTCTGGTCATAACAATTAAAACAATGTGACTGTCTTGGAAGAGAGTTTTGTACACCGGTGCTCCATCCTGTTTGAAAATGTAGAGCCTTAAAAGGACCCAGGCACCTTTCTGTTCATCCGGTTCTCACTGGAACAGAAGGGAGATGGAGATTGAACAGTGAGTAATATCTCTGCACTTTTCTTTGCTATTCTTTTCCTCCACAAAACGATCGCACGGCGTCTTTGAGAAGGCCATTTTTACTAATCTTATTTACGCAGTAACACGAAGAGTAGACAAACCCATCGGCCAGGCAACAGTGGGAAATCACATTTTTGATAATGCAGAAGATTACAATGAAAGAGTATTTGGAATATTTGGAACTGTCTCTCATTTATTCATCCCTGTTGCAGAAATTCATAATTTTCAAAATTTTATCAAACACAGACATGGTAAATGATACATGATAAATATACACATGCACATGCAGACATACACACATGATTAACAAACACGCCATGCAATGGGGGAAGGGTTCAGAGCGAAGGGGCTGCACCGAGGGATGTACCTCCAAGCGGTGGTTTGGTTGAAGTGCTCGGGGGCACCTTGGCAGTGGTCAGAAGACAAACTGGAACCCCTCCACTACCAGTCCAGTCTTATTTTTTCTTCTGGTCCGTGACAGAACTTTGCCTTCAGACCAGAGAATAGTCGATCACAGTTTAAACATAAAGGACGTGAAGGAAATTAGGAGGTGTGGGTTGTTTTGATTGGTGATTTAGGATGTTTTTGTATTCAAGCTGTGTCACATCATCCCCCGATATTATTTTCCCGGTCCTATCCCCATTTTTTTTCTGGCTGTCGGTGATTGCAACAACTAATGGCTCCAAAAATCCAAACATGTTTGATGGACTGCAACTGAGGTGTGGTCACGTGTTTACCGGACACACCAACTGACTTTTTTGGGCTAGCCATGTTGACTTTGTCCAATTAGACTGGTGTAGACAAATCTGGAAGAAAATCTTGTACACTGTACACTGCACACATGTCAGTCATTGTGTACTGATGAACACAGTTTTTTCATCTTTCTGTAGAGTATTAATCGACCCCCATGATCGTACATTTCCCATGATGTGTATGACTGGGTTCAATTTTTCATTGAGTCTTTTTATTCCTTCACTCCAACATCACGCATTATATTTATCATTATTTGTAAGAGAAAACAAAACGTCAATAGAGGATAGGAGTGGGAGCTCACACGCAGCCACTGGTATGACAAATGATAAGAGGCCACATGTTGCTCGTCTCCCAGGGAGGTCTAATGAGGTTTACACGAGAGTTTGTTTTCTACGTATGAAAGCTTAGAGTGAGATTGCATTTTTCTTTACAGTTGCAGTCACAGTGCCTCGGGTCAAAATTGGTCTTTGTTGACTGTGTACAGACAGTGATAGTGGGTGACAGCGATGATGTATCAATGTTGCAGGTAAGACGTCCTCATTCCAGAAAAACACACACCACACCAGGGAGGCAAGAGCAGAAAAATAATCACTTTACAAGATAAAATTACTTTTTCCCCTGCAGGAGGTCAGAAAAATGATAATACACCATTCATAGCCCGGGACAGCGAGGGGGGTTTGGTGGGGGAGGCTGGGCGTGTTTTAGACGCTATTCCCAGACTCATATTGCCCAATGCTGACCAGTGCAAAAAAGTGGAAATTGTAATGTTTAAAAAATAGTGGCATTATTGGTACCTATTGAATCCAATTGCAAGCAATGCAACTTGTAACAGATAAGGACCTGATGGAATCTGTCTTTGCTCTATCTGAGCCAAAATGGGCTCTGTATGAGTCAAATGTAGGAGCTGCATTGACAATTCAAATCGAACAGTGCTTTGCAGGCAATTCACCCTGTAATCTACATGCTTCCTTCTCCACCTGGTTAGATTGCATTTTATGTACTAAATATGCTCCTTTTCAAGGCTTTTTCATTCACTCCCAATGTAATAAAGTGCTGCATTTTAGAATTGAAAACCATCTGAATCCCAATGTAAGGCGGAAATCTTAGAATCTGACAGTAATAACACATAGAATATCTGAGATTATGTGAGTAATTACATTGATTTCTAAGCCTTTTGTTGTCAAGAAGGATTTGTGATTTTCAACAAAGAACAGTTGCAGCCTAGCATTCCCTGCACACATTCAAACAACACATCCGAATGCTTAACCATCACATTGAAATAAACATTCTACTGTGCAGTATGTGCACATGGGTAACACACTCACGGGGAATTATTTCAGGATGACAAAAGATCTGATTTAAAAAAAAATACATCCATTACATGTTGGCTGTGTCATATTCTATATTTTCTAATTTTATCATTCAAATTTTATTTCCAGTTTTGGAGTAATTTTTAGGAATTTAGCATCCATCATTTAGGATTACGTTGTTTTGACAGTTAACACCATATTTTTGCTTTCATTCCAAAGACTTATGAAAGTCACAAATGCAGGAGCACAGCGTTCCAGCCAATTTGCTTTGGTTTTGTTAATGTTGTCAGATTTAAGCACTGATATTGACGCATTTAACGGAAAAATCTGCACAACCACAGCATCTTATCTTAAACACATGGGGTTACAACCAGTCTGACCACAACAGGTGTAATTTGTTTTTCTACAGTTGCTGTAGGGATAACGTCAACTTTCTAGGTCTCCAGTCTTGAGAAGGTCCCCTGATATCCTCTGCTTCATGAATCTTTTAGGCTTGGCGAGTCTGGAGTTCAAGGTTCCTTTGAAAGTGAGAAATAATAAGATCCCTGATTACTGCAGCTAAAAAACCTATAGCTGAACAGACATCAGCTGTGCTGTACTCACTTCCTGATCACTGACACGTAGAGAGTCAGTTACACAGCCTGAGTGAGAGTCAGAATCAAAATTAGACCTCACATTTGCAATTTTATGAGGGATCGGGAATGAGTTAATAGTTGGTCGAGCAACAGGCACTTGTCTGAGTGGGGGACCTCTGTACTATTTAGGATATTATTCTAAAGGTTGTGATGTTGGACAGATGATCCATTTATCTATTAAGTATTCTGTTTGTATAGAAAATGGAAATCATCCACAGGACTCCAGAGCATAGGATCTATGGAGGTGGTCACGGTGGAAGAGTTCATGCGCACAATGGTGCCGAGGTTGGCACAAACAAACACTGTGTATTTTTCTTGTGCTTTGTACATTGTGTGTTTTGTGCATTAAGAGTAAGGTGTAACTATGGTGGAATTGGCTATTTGATCCCAAACCTGGCCGATAAAGCCATTTTGATTCCGAGGTGTCATAAAATAGTGGTCACGATAAATGGGGGTCAGGGTTGTGACAAGAGGAATGGGATTTGTCCTTGGAGGACAGATGTAATGTCATAGCATCCCTTGACCCCATTTCAACTTACCTTACCACTGAAATCATCCAGTCAATTGTGAGCATGGGGTCGCTGTACTGACCTTTTTTTCTCGCTTTTTAATCTAAGAAGAAGTTTGTCTCAATTCAATTCACGATCTGACTCTTGGAGAATTTTTGTTGATGCTGTAAGCCATTCACGCAATATTTCCTCCTCCTGCAAAACACAGTATTTGGCTGTCCCTTTCGTTGTTTTTTGTCCATACCTGATCAGATAATGAGTTCTTTGTCAACCCTGTCCTAGCTGCTCAGTGTCAAGAAATGCAAGTGGACAGTACTCAGTAACTCCCTTTCTAATCTTTGTCGCTGTCAACTGTAAAATACAAGCGCTGTGTTTTCCCCACCGCTGGTTTACTGGGTCCTCATTCATTTGGATACATAACACACATACAGTATATAACAAACTGTTCACAACTTTTGACACTGCGCGAAATATTTACTCCTGCTCCTCTGACTCTGGCTGCTCCCTGGGCCAGACATGCTTAGTACCCCACTGCTGCTTCACTTCCCAACAAATTGTTTGCCTACAGGTTACTTCAGTTCACGTTTTCCGCAGGCGATGATGATGTCGTAACGCTGCAAAGCTGATACCTTATTACCACGGTAAGGTACAGTGGTAATACTTTGGTGGACCCAGAGGAAATCCAGCCATTTAAAAGGCATTTCTCATCCTCCACTGGCGACCATTATGCAGTTAAATAAAGTGGAATATCCCAGTCACAGGTCAGCTCAGCTCATACTCCGGTATGACTCCGAAATCTACGCATAATCGGAGTATGAGGTGCATGTAACAGGACCTTCTGAGCACATCTCCCCTCTGCCTTGCCAACCATACCAGAACATTTGCACATTACAGACGCGCCCACATGACGCTTTGTCTGTAAATATCTGTTGCATCATCAGTATATCAGATATTTACTTTTCTCTCTGCCTTGTACACCTCGTTTGACTTGTGGGATGAGATGGATGTTATTCAGTCATGATGAATTTTCTCTGACTGGAAATCATGTGGGTTTTTTCTCTCAGTGACATATTGCATGAAAAGAACAAATACGACATACACCGGTGACCTATGAGTCAATAACAAATGTTGGTGATGCTTCCGGTGATTACATTTCCAGTTTGAGCTTAATAAATGGCTGTATTGCAGTGTAAAAGTGTGTATGGTTGCTGCAGGGAGCACAGGCCCTGGTGGTTGCTTTTTCTCCCAACATCCATCTTTTTCTGAGGCAAGCCAGAGAGGCGGGCAGAAAGGGAGGGAATTAAAGAAAAGCAGACAGAGGCACTTCTTGCTCATTCCTGCATTATGGCACATTTCCATTTTTCCTCCACGTTTCAGCCCCAATCTGCATTGAATGAGTGTCATCACCCCACAGCAGTAATTAGGTATGGACTTTGGACAACAACTGATGAATTAGTTTAGCCCGTCTTGAGAGGCAAATTACCTTTAGCTTATGGTAAGCAATATTCTGTGCCAGGTAACTTTACTGCTGATTAGCAATTAGCCCAAACTAGCGGCAGCCAGAGTGCTAATGTTTAATTTGCTCCACTAATGATATATGGTGTGGAGGTGCGGGCAGAGAGGGTGGAGGGATGGAAACATATGGATTTCTACTTAATTCCTTTTCATTTATGACCTGACAAGCCTGCAGGTAGGAAAGGGAGGAAATTTCTTAGCGATTAGTAACGGTTGCTCCTGAAGGGAAAAGCAGCCTGCGAATGCAAAGAAGGTATGGGCACACACACACATGTGCACACACACAGTCTAATTTCTTTCAAGCACATTCAGTGGCTCAATTATTCAGAGCGAAGTTTGAATAATAACCAGTTTTCTCAGAGAAAGCACAGTGATTACTGTCTGTATCTCCACCTTCAGTTTGAAGGAAACACTGTTGTTCTGAATATAAGCAAGTGTACCTGGAGAAGCTATTACAATTGTACTATTGTAATGTTTCTGTGTGAAAAGATTATTCTAGAAGTTATGAAACCGCTTTGATTAGTTGGATTGGACA
>OMPJ01010043.1:50079-61852 GCA_900312935.1 Carapus acus
CACACACGGCACTTTGTGGTATTTTTCATTTTCTTCAAGTCTGCTATACAGTTTATTGTGTGTTCTTGGATTTTTTTTTTCCTTTGATCACAAATTCGCAAACTGAGAATCGGGGACTAGCCAAGCCCTTCACTACTTATGCAAAAACAGGAACATCAAAAAGCTTAACAGGTCTATTTTATGCGAATCAGAGATGGTATGATCGGCAGTTTGTTGCCATGTGTGCACATGTGAATAACCAAGGAAATACCTTTGTACTTATCTTTAGTATGCTTATCTTGGAGGCCTGTTGGCCCTCTGCAGAAATTTGGGCTATAATGGTTTATGTCTTGTTCTAATATGAGATAAGAATGAGTAAAAGATAAACATGTTCCACAATAGGTGTGTTGTGCTTAAAGCCTTTTTGCGTGGGTCGACAGTCATTCATGTTTGGAAACATGAGGAGGTTGTATGAGGAGAGGATCCACGAGCTCCCACAGGACTTTCCTAATCTGGGGTGGGCATCTGTTTATGCTTAAATGTGGCAGTGGGTTGGCTGACTCATGAAATCTCTGGTGGGCTGTGTCTGGAACATGGTCTTGTTAAAAAGTGCAATGGGCACAAGGGGAATAAAACCTTTACACCTGTGGTTAGGGACTCATCTGCTCTAATGAAGTCAGAGGATGAGGCTTCCTATTGGCCCTTCCTACCCATTATTCTTCCTCCCTCGGCTTTGATTTCTGTCCCAGGAAACCTCGTCATGGGCCTCCATTAGGTCCACAAAAATACAAGGAAATTGACTAACCGCCCCGAGTCGTCACTCCATTTAGTACCACCCCTTAATTCCATTCAGCATTGATGAGCCTGCTTACTTACTGAAGATTGCCATCTGATGTAGAATGAGCAACCTGGTTCGAGTTGTATTGGCTGCATTTATACATGCCTAACTTTTAATGTTGCATTTGAACAGTGGGCCAGTTATTCCTCACTAGCTGTTTTTCGTTCTTAGCTTTTGACATTTTCATTTCCCATGCAGACCTGGCTGGGGATATGCTTGTTGTTGTGTATGTTGATGCGGTGAATGTTGAGAAGCAAGACAGGTTTTCTCTGCCCCCTTTCAAGGTCCACAACTTTTCAACTTTTCTCAAACCTGTGAACAGCTTGGCCGAGGCTCTGGGGAGAGGAAGTGTGGAAGAGAACAGCAGGCTCTCACTCATCTCCTCACACAAAAACACAGAGAAGACTCTGACAGACAGGTAACTGGTTCAAAGCATCTCTCCTCTCATTCCTCTGGTGTAGAATTTCAATGCTGCATTTTTGTTTTTTTCCAAGACGCCACAAAGGCAAGGGTCTCAATGATTCTGTCAGTCCCTCACAGCGCCTGTTCGCATTGATGAATTAAGATAAGCATCAAGACTACACCACATTGCTGCTCTGGAATCACACTGTGCACACAAACACACTCCCCTTTCTCTGTCCGTAGGAAAAAACAGGCACGCCATCTTCATGTACCCGCTAAACACCGGGGAATTACTGGAAACAGGCAAAACACGCTATCTTTTCCAATCATCGCTGTAATGTAAAACAAATATAACTACACAACAGAAGACTTGGGGCCAAGCATGTTGTATCACCAGTGTGTGTAATAATACTCTGTCACGACATCATTACATACAAAGGAACCATACCCAGGTTGTGTATCCTTGTGTACCATACCCAGGATACTTTGATGTATCCTGGGTTGGGGAAAATGAATAAATGAAAAATTCCACAAAACTGTTGTGTATCTTTTTCTGCTTGATGACAAATCGGAAAATTGATGCAAACCATGTATTACAGGGTTAATGAAAATCTAAGGACATAATCTAAATTGTGTCAGTGATTTCAATGGTGTAGAATTTGTTTATCATGGATGAAAAAGGTTAACATTTTGCAGTCCATACTTCATAATGAACTCCAGATCATTATGAAACTTCAGGGTCTCATATCTTCATTCCGCCCTTAAGTTTGACGATGGGGTCAAAGTTTTGGGCCAGCTTTCTTATCAGTCCCTCACTGGCCCATGGCGGCGCCAACAGGCTGGCCTGGCTAATGTGGACAGCTTCCTAGAGCTCTGATAAGGAAAGATCACCTCACTGCCACAGCCATCGCACACAGTCCTACAGAGGCTGACAGTCTGGTGGTGGTACGTCTCATTTCAGACATGGTTGAATCCCACAATTTGGAGGTACTGTGACAGGAGGAGCCTTGTTATGTCACTGTCAACATGTATGAGCATATCTTTCTTATTCTCAATGGAGGATTTGCTACTACTCCTACATGCAGTCCAGCCATCCATCACACGTGGCATGTCTGAAGTCACAATGTAAGATTTGATTAATTTGAGTGGGGAAAAACAGCTGAATAACTGTCTAAGCAGTGAATTACATACACGGTGTGCACACAGTAATTCACTGTGTGCACACAATGTACAATTTCTTTTGAAAAGCCCTGTGTAACATCAAATTTGATTCCAAACTAAACCAATAAAAGTCGACTGATTGACTGATCAATTGATTGATGTTAGATTCATCGGTTGATTGTAGCGGTATATCTGCCGAATGAGATTAACTGGATGTTCGACAGGGGCGGGCAAACATCTAGTCTAATGGGTCACATCGACTTTTAAATTTTGACAGACGGACTGCGTCAGCAAAAGGTGTCGACATATCAAACAAAAACAGAAAAAAACAATCACGGTGTTCCATTATTCACCTTTTAATAGGAACAGTTTTGTTGTTCACCCATCATTGCCGGTGAATCAAAGTCTGGTGTTTGTTTTGTTGTTGTCGTTTCTGTCGCAAGTTTTTAATGCAGTCACAATTGTGAATTCTGTGCCAGTCTTTGTCGGGCTGGATCAAAACAAACATGGGGCCTGATGGGGCCCAGGGGCTGCAGTTTGCCCACCCTCGATCCACAATGTTGATCATTTTATATGTGGACATAATTTTATATACGGTAGATTGTAAGTATTTTGCCCTGTTTGATCAGAACTAAGAGAGTCTAAATACTACGCCATTTATTTTTGATTCTAGTGTTAGTCAGCTGTTATTGCTCAGTGAAGCATTGCAGATTCTTCAGCTGTTCTACACATGTCCCCACTCGCATAAACCAATATGCCATCGCATCCTCCTCTACTCACTGTATATACCTGATTAACCATAAATGAGCAAATATTTTCCCAGTGCTCGCCAGGTTAGATCCCCCTTTAATTAAACTGGCTCATTATGTTGCTCTCTGATTAGTAGAAGAGAATCAATTATTCAATTCACAAATACAGGCGAGGAACTGGAGGTGCACAACGAGCTGCTCATTTAATTCCAAGGACACTAATTAGCTACAAAGCCAGCAGCAACTTTCCACCTCTTTCTTCCTCCCCTGCCTTCTCTTTTCCAATTAAGGTACGTGCAGGACATTGAACGTTAGCCAACAGTGGAGGAAGAAATCACAGGAGCGTCTGTGGGTGGTGTTTGAAGGAGGTGTTTTGGGAGTATGGGTGGGAGGAGGAGGTGTGGTTCAATCTATGCCTGATTTGGCTGGATTCTCCCGTCGTTAGTGAGGTCAAGAGGGAGGAGAGCAAGGAGGGAGAGGTATTTTCTGATACATAGATCACAAAGCCAAAGCCTCCAGGAGGCAACTCAGGGGATTCCAGATGTCTCCCGTTTCCCCCCCCCCTCACTTTTGTTCTTTGCAATCAAAAGGCGGACAATTATCTGAATTATTGACAACACATTTCTCATTTCAACTGCAAATTAAGGCTATCAATACAGCTTTCTATTGCAAAAGTGACTAATTAACCAACCAAGTGGGACTTGGAACCCTTGATTAAAAAATTGTTGTGGAAACACAGGGGAGCTAATTAGTTTAATTATCAAAACAGCTAATTAAAATTACACAGTTGCCTAATTAGTTCTGTGCTTCCTGCTGTCCCCTCTTTTTTTTCTCAGTTACCCTCTCACTCTTGAACTGACAGTTTGAAGTGAGGATTTTAGAAAAGCCAGCTTTACCCGATAGAGCTATTTATTCTCATTAAATTGGGTCCATGAGCGCATAAGCTCTTGTATATGCCAGATATTCACAATAACGTCCAGAAGATAATTGAATTGGTCTGCATTTTTACACAAAAAAATGCAAAACACTGTAGCAGGCTAAAGCTTTAAAGAAAGCTCAATCTATCCTATATCTAGGATAGATTGAGCTTTCTTTTCTCCACTATGTCTACGTGTCAGCGAGTGCAAATGCCCCTCTGGGTTTTGCATTTCCTTGTTCAAAACTCCCAAAACAGGACAGATCTGCATTACACAAGTACAAAAAAGATTGACTTCCAGCAATTGTTAATTTCCTTAACATTAACATGAGATGATTCATAATGATGTTAGGGTTTGGTCAAGCATTTAAAATGTACTTACTCAGTATCAGATTATGAAAATAAAAGGGACTTTCCAGCATCAGGGAAAATGCATTTCTAAGCACTGCTTTGTTTAATGCCACATATTCAAAATGGCATCCAGGAAACAGCTGGTACTGTATTAACTATTAGGCGATGCATTCTAACGAAAATAAAACGAGTAAAGTATATCGGAAGAGTACTTCTGACCATGGAAAACGAGAGTGTCTGTGCTTGTATCTGATCCCAAAGCCCTGGTGTCGGCTGCTTTCAGTTAACTCTCAAGACGATGGCCACTAAGAGAGACTACGGAATGGCTCAACTACATCTAGCAAGGACATGATGTTCTAAGTGTGTGTGTGGGACGAGGAGTAGGGGGAGTAATTACTATAATGTACATATAACTATTTATATTAGATGAATAATGTAATGTAATTACGCCATGATTATAATACTAATATCAGTTGTCTATATTGCAGAACCAGTGGGAGCCCACGAGGGTATAAGGAAGGGCAAAGAAGATTAACAAACACAAGGAGAAAAGAAGGGTTGTCTATATGCAGGACCTCCAAACCAAGTACCAAGGTACCCATTAAACCTGGTTCACATAGTTTTGGTTTTGGCTGTTGCCAACGGATGATCACCTATTGTGGCAAAAATCCCTCATTTTGCCACCCAAAGGTGGGTGTCTGTTGACTCTGTTGCACTCTGAGACAGGGTAATAGACGGCCATCTTTACTGTCTGTATTACTGCACCAAACGTGCGTTGTACTAAGCCTTGACTTATACAATTGCGAGAATCGCACAGTGTAAATGAACTTTTAGATGAGTCAAAATCTGGGACCTAAGATAGCCCAAGAAGGTTGTGGAAGCGACCGTAAAGAGGTCACACAATGGCCTAAACATCAGTCTACCCCAAAAAGGGGCCTTCCACCACTGTGGCAAAAGCCACAGAGAAATCATTGAAGAGAGTCCAGGACTTGGTTGAAAAGGCATAACCAGCTTCACACCTCAGTGGTGTGTCCCAGGGGGAGTGGCCAAGAATCACACAAAGCTCCTGCGGCTGCAATGGTGGCTGAAGAAAAGGATTATTCTACAAAGTTGGCAAAAGGCACACAGGTTCTTTGTCCCTAAAGAGGGTAACGTCCTATAGAAAATCATAACCAGTGTTGACTCATCTCCCAACTCAGCATCAAAAACAAGGTTTCCCCCTTGCTGCTGGTTAAGAGGATAACCATGTAGGAAATGGAAAATAGATACTCTAGTGTTTGTTTACACAAGGAAGGGGTCTGAATACAGAAGAGGCAGTGAGAGAAATGGAATGGTAGGAGTTTGGCAGTGAGGGGAGGGATGTCTCCGTGTTCTAGTAAGAACTCTGCAGCAGTACTTGACTGGCAGCAGTGTTTTAAGAGCAGAAGTGCCCACACTGGAGATAAGGCTGGTGACGCTAGTGCAGTCTAGAGGTGACGAACACTTGGATCAAGGTCACATCATCTGCCATGCTAAGGAACAATCTAATCCTTGCAATATACTGTACATATTGCAATACAGAAGATGAAACTATGTAACTTTGGTCATGCTGTTAATATAATTAGTTAAGGTGAGTTCTTCATCAGATGTGGGGTCAAGATCAGGAGGACAAAGGATTAAGTAAAGAGAGAGTTCAGATGACATACTTGTGGAGTACGGAGATATTTTGATCAGACTGTTAAAAACACTTGTGAGGACGGAGAAGATACCTGGGAAACTGAAGGGGAGTGTGCTAGTGCTGAGTTTTAAGAACAAGGCTGATGAGCAGAGCTGTAGTAATTATAGAAGTATAGACCTTATAAGCCATACAATTAAGATATGGGAGAGTGGTTGAAGCTGGGTTAAGGCAAGAGGTAACCATTAATGAGCATTAATCTTGCCAAGAGTGTGCCACTGACTTTTTCACTTTGAGAGTTTGATGGAGAGATAGACAGAGGGTGAATCTGGAGATGGAACCGTAACTTTGTGGACCTAGTGAAAGCACATGATGGGTACCAACAGACAACAGTGGTACAGTATGAAGGACTCAGATGTGGTGGAGAGGTGTGTGAAGGTAGTGAGGGACATATGAGGATATTGTCAGGAAATGATGGGCAGGAACCAAATGCAGAGCAGGAGTGCGGTTGTCATTGGCATTTATTTTAAAAGTCATTGGACAGATCCAGAGTCCAGAAATCATTTAGGGCAAATACAAACAGACAGACACAGACAGAACCTGAGGATTCAACCCCCAGACAAAACACAGAATCCAGAACCCTGCAGTGTCGAGAAACAGGCAGAAAGGTGCAAAATAACTGCAAAAGTAACTGCATGGGACGATCCAAAAAACGGACTGTAACTTAAATCCAAATTAGGCCCAAATGACAGGTGCTCAGATTGATTAAAGGGTGTATGTGACAAGGAGTGGAAGTCCCAATAAGAGCGTTGGTGTGGCCCCCAAGTACCTGTGCCCAGGAAACAGTTCAGCAAAGCCCCAGCAGGGGTCGACGGCAAATGGTCTCCCTGGGCAGGGATCCTGACAGATATGAGGTATGGGGATAGGAAGGCAGTTTTTAGGTTGGAGTGGCAGATGTTAACAGAGACAGGGATTGCGCTCCATGAGGGATTAGCTATGAGCCCCTTCCAGTTTGCAGTGGTAAAGTAAAGTAAAGTTAGCATAAGATCTGTTGTGATTGAAGAGCAGCATCTTGGCTGAGGATGGATAAGACAGACCTGTCATGTACAAGGAAAACAGCAAGACCACAGGGACATTTCATGCAGGACATGAAGACAATTGATGTTGAGTTGATGGGAAGATGTGGAGATGGTTGATCTGCTATGGCAACCCCTAAAGGGGAGCAGTCAAAAGACAGACAAAACATAAAAAAACTAAAATAATATATGCATTTACGTATCAGAATCAGACAACCTTAAATTGTCTCCAGCAGGCAATTGTGCCAAACACAAAAAGAAAGAAAAACGTCATTAAGCCAACAAATTAAGAAGGCTCAATAAGTTACGACACTAACTTATGCTGCAGAAAAGGTCACTGTGGTGAGGTGGGGCAGAGATGGCATATATAGTGTATACGTGCCTATGAATATATTCAGAAAGTGATATCAATATATACCATAATTAATTCGCTATATACTGTAGCCATCTCATAGTATCTGTGATTAACTTGACATTTTTCATTGTAATTCTGATTACCACTAAAGAAAACAAAAAATCCCTCAGCATCCTTTATATAGATTTTTCTATGAGCAAGTGCAATGTCTACTTAAAATATACAGCTTTCAAATCTATTGCAAGTATGCACGGCAGTTTCAGGAGCGAACAAAGTGTGTGCCGGAAGACAAAATTGTGCAAGCTTTCATTTGTGAAAATAATATAAAAAAACACGCTATGGTTTGACTTAAATCGCATTAGGATTATAACGTTAATGCTGACAGCCCTAAATGCATGTGTGTGTGTGCGCGTGTGTGTTTTAAGTTGACATGTCTGCATATAGAGTATAACTAAACCAATAATTGAACCAGTAAACCTCTTGGCCTGAGATGTCAGTGCTAACTACCCCTGCCCTAGGAGTTGAACTCTTTCACAGGATAGTGTCGGTAACCTGTTAGTCACATGACCATAACAACCACATAAGAGCATCTGTAGCGGTGAGGACCACATCAATACTTCTCCAGCTGAATTTTGCAAGAGACAGCAGGGTGACAGTGAGGCAAATCCTAATGGATGGGGAGACACAGGATGTCTGTGTGTGTGTGTGTGTGTGTGTGTGTGTGTGTGTGTGTGTGTGTGTGTGCATGCGTGTGTGTATATGTAAATAAGGTTGGAAATACTAAAGCGCACCTTTACTTTACACCTTTACTTTATTACCTTTAGCCCAACTGCAACAGTGAGGGGAATGAAGATAAACATATAGCTAATGAACTGTGTGTGTGTGTGTGTGTGTGTGTGTGCGTGTGTGCGTGCTGCCCATAGTCACTGACACAGCTGCTCTGTCACAATCACTTTCCTCTTAAAAGACTGCTTGACTGACCTAAACTGTGTCAACGTAAATTGTGTTTATGCCAGGGATGCCATCATCCAGCTTTTCATGCCATCAGCTATGCTTAACGTTCAGGAAGCTCAAAGGTTCTAAATCAGCAGGTGGAGCCCACATAGCCTTAGCGATATCACCGTTCAAACGTGGCGGAACTCACCCTGCAGTCACCTGTTTGTCCGCTGATACGCAAATACACTTACATAAATATAGTAATATGAAGATTTTTACTGAGGCAATGTAATACTGTGCACACCTTTGCCAGTTCAAAGTGTGTAAATGGTACTTTCGTGAGGTGTATTCTTTACTCTGGACATTGTCCAAGGCTCTCCGTCCGTATGAGGCTGGTGTCTTACCTGCTTCATCACCATTCTTACGATTATGATTGTTAAAATATAGCTGCTTCTATAAAATATTTATACATATTTGTTTGATTTGTTATTGTTGTTATTAACAATTGAGCACATGCGATGTGGCAAGAAACCATAAGTAGTCTGATGTGATGGTGAACAGTGGCAAATGTGCTTAATGTTGCATGAGAAGAGCGAGTAGATAGAAAAAGTTGAAAAATTTAGGGCCGGTCTTATGACATGCTGCTGTACAAAATACATCTATTTAGTAAAAAATAACTTTTACTGACTGGTGTCCCAATTCCAGAGCACAATTGTCACGAGGTAACCATTGCATTTGCTCACACACTTTGTGAGTTGTGTTGTAGAGGTTGTTTTTAGAGTTCACATTACTCCACTTAAACTTTATCTTTGTTTGTATAAGTTGTTAAATCCATTCAAAACAGCTACTTCTGGAATGTGTAGTGTTCTCGTGTAGCTGTAAGCGCGATACCTCACCAATACCAGTGCCCACCTCTCTTCTTTCAAAGCCAAAA
Organism: Carapus acus; assembly: GCA_900312935.1. Lineage (NCBI taxonomy): Eukaryota > Metazoa > Chordata > Actinopteri > Ophidiiformes > Carapidae > Carapus > Carapus acus. The sequence continues at coordinate 59,431 of OMPJ01010043.1, forward strand.
AGGGGTCCAAACCAAAATGCCCGGCAGCCAATATTGGATGATGGAAAGGATATGTAGGTGTCCCTTACTTGAAATGCAACAGCCAGGGTGAATCCTGGTACAGGCCAATCAATACATAGATAGTAATCATGTGAAGCATATAATCGCCCAAAACCTATCAATTATAGAGTGAGAGATAGCCAGGACCTCCAAATCCTTGCCCACAGCCCTCTTCCTCCTTGGATTAGGATCTGAAATTGGGTCAGGATCATAGAGGCCATGCCCAGACCGGCCAGATATCAGATTAATGACCACTCCAGGGGCCCACAGCTCAACCAGCAGTTGGAATGAGAGGGAGCTAAATAAATAATACATTATCTCGTGTTAGAGCTGATATAATTATCAGCAAAGACACAAGTTCTTGGACCAGTGCATGAAATAACAATAATAGCAGAGGTACATCTGAGGTTTAGGACCACTTCACTGTTTGATTCAATGTTTGGGCTGACCTGTGGACTGCGGTGGTTAATGTGAATTCGGCACTTTCACCCACAGATCAAACTTCTCCCCGGGATTATCTGCAGCTGATTCTTGTCACCCTCTTGGCAAGTCAGTGTCCGATGTTGTAGGCTGCTCTTGTCACTCACTGAGCCCATTTACATACACACTAATCACATATACATTAGAATTCCTCAGATTTCCCGATGTGTCAGATAATTCAGTGAACAGCATCAAGCAATATGCTGTATCAGACAAGACACATTTCTCTGATTATGAGAAGTTGATTGATATACCTACAGTAGATGTCTCCCCAATGTCCCAGTGTCTTCTTGCATGTGTACCTGTCCATCACACTTAGTTTGTTTCTCTACATTTGCTCAAGTGTCGTAGAAAACAGAAGTCATGTTCCAAGTAGAGCAAAACTGGCAGCAAACCTGATGTCCAGCTGTGGAAAATGGACCAAGAGCCACTTCTGGAGCAACGAGGAGCCACATTTCATGTCGATTGAAATGAAAACCCTCAATATCCTTCATCTTGTTAGGTCACCAACTTCAATAAGACAAGACCAGATTTTCTGCAATCAGAAACCAGATATTCTGTAAAAAGAAAACATAAATTTGAGTCTCGTGTCCCTGTGTACTTGTATTCGCTGAAGGAAATATGACGATGGACTGAGATGAGCTGAAAAGGGCTGGAAAAGGCCCCTCTCTAAGGCTGAGGAATTCAGTGGTTAGTGTAACTGCTACTAACTCCAACACTATCCACCAACGCTTTGCTTTGGCATGCATCCAGGAACAGTGTGGAGTCTGAACACTGAATGCAAGGGAGGAAGTTGAGATGTCATTTTCTCAACCACTTTTTAGACACTGCGGAGAAATTCATTTGCATGTCTGTCTGTGCAAGTGAAATCTGTTATCTGGAGACAGATTTTGAGCTAAATTGAGCTCAGGCTACAGTCTTATAGTCGTAATGTGTGGAGACCTACTCTGCCCTCCACGCTTTGCTTTCACTCAGATGAATCACATTCAGATGTTTTTTTGGGGGGGAAATCCAACTACAAAAACAAATAAATATATATATTTTTTCAATTTATCTCACCTCCCATACCTGTCTGCACCGTCACAAGCTTTACCATCTCTCCCAGCAGCCCCTCAAATCACTATTTAAATTCAGAATTCCTAAGCGGATTTTCTCAATTTAACCATACTTTTAATCTTTGGCAAAATGAGTGATGACTTCTTTCAATAAAAAAAAAAAAAAAATGACAGGCTTACAGCACACACAGGCGGATTAGTTTCCTGTGGAGATGAGGTTTTCCTTTGTGCCACCATGTGTCTGTTTGATGGGGTTTAACAGGAAGCGTTCATGCTGAAATTGGATGCAGCAGGGATCGTGGGTAGATGGCTGTGGTTCGATAGACCCCTGTGCAGCAACCTTGTCCTGTGACATTTCCCTCATTTCCCTTTCCCAAGTCCTGGTACTGAGCCTTTAAACACAGACATGTGTGCATATTCTGTGTGTGTATATATATATAAACTCACACACACACACATATATGTATATATGTATATACAGTATGTACATATACAGTATATGTATGTATATACAGTAGGTCTGTATATATGTGTATATCAATCAGATGCATTATATCTAAACATATATGTATGTATGTATGTATGTATGTATGTATGTATGTGTGTGTGTGTGTGTGTGTGTGTGTGTGTGTCCGTCTCCCTCTGTGTGTGTGTATGTGGGTAGATGTATATGTGAGTGTGAATGTGCTGTATATGTGTGTGTGTGTATATAATAAACATGTATGTAAACATGTATGTCTACGTGTATGTAGGTGTATTTATGTATGTATGTATGTATATGTATATTTGTAACATACACTCACATGCATGCACACACATATATGTGTGTATGTATATTCTTAATATAT
>OMPJ01010044.1:0-26180 GCA_900312935.1 Carapus acus
CCCACCAAGATGTGTTTGAGGGTTGCAGGGGCTGCACAGTGGAGACAGGCTGGGTCCTCTCCATACCAGGCATGCAGGTTGGTTGGAGAGGGCAGGACATCATAGGTGGCTCTACTTATGAAGCTTAGCCTGTTGGACTCCATGCTCCACATGTCGCTCCACGTGATTTTCCTCCTCTCGACGCCTTCCCACTTCATCCAGCGGCCTTGCTGAGCTTGGGAGACCGCTGTGGCACACCTGGCTGCTTCTTCCTGGTGGCGCACTTCCTCTACCACCATGTGGCGCCGTTCAGCTGGAGTCGCCTTTTGCCATATCGGTGTTGTTGCTTCCAACCCAAGGCCGCCTCTGCCATGTTGGACATGTCCCACTATATCCCGGTGTCTGAGAGCAGTCTTTGCCAAATATGAAGTTTGACAAATATAAATATTTTGTGTTTTCCCAATGATCCATATGTTACATATCATAGTGTTAAGGAAGGATGTGTCATACAATATTGTGCATAACCCACTGTATTGTAACATTAAGTCAGCATCTGAAAATACTTCTGAATTAAAAAATATCTATGGCACATAACCACACTATGGATTAAACCATCACCCACAGATACAGACCCATGTAAACAACAACTTGATCAGAGTTGATGACAAATGTGACCAAGAAAATGGATGGTGAGTAATATAGTGCTGCCTCACAACCACACACAGACATACACAGATCAGTCAAACTGCACACTTATTAGGACAGCATAACAGGACAGGATGTGATATTTCAAAGTTATACTGTGTCTCACTTAGTTGGTCTAATCAATGTTGGTAAGAGAAATTACAAAATTGGTCTCGTTCAAGTTGTGGCATGAATCTTTTCTTTAACTGTTTGGAGAATTGGTGTACACTTTTTGGGGAATGTCAAGCTGAATATCTGCATCTGAAACTACAAAGTCAACAAGCTATAACAATATCATTTCCTCCTTTTAGATTCTATGGGGCCTTTGTGATTGATTGGTAAGTGTAACGTAGCTAGTTACAGTATCGACTGAAATTGTAGCCGAAGACACAGCACCTGATACGTTGTGGAGTCTCATGGAGGAAAACATTAGTGGCTTATCTCTGTCAATGACTCCCCTTTGTTGACACCAGGGGGAAAAAATCATCATACTGGACACTAACATAGACTGTAGGCCAGGCTTGCATCATTTTACTCACTCAAGGGCACAGATTTGAAAATCTGATTGTGAATTGTGTCACACAAATATTCATGTATTTTTTTAAATGATGCACACTAAGATGCAAGCAGCGTAAGTGACTGAACTTGTTGAAGACTTCATTTGAGAGAAATCACATCGGATTCAGTTTCCTGTCAGGTTTCCTTGAACCTGTCCATTTTGTGCCTTTGATCCATTCTGACTAACTCAGAATGTGCTTGAAGAACCATTCCCGATGTTGGGTTGGGAGCACTCAACAAAACCAGTTAGAACAGTATTTTCATCACAATAAATATTTCAATAGTTTAATATACAAAAAAATAAGTAATTGGTAAATCAGGAACATAGACCAGACATCAAGTATACTGTGCAGCTAATGTATGATACACACCTGCATTAGAATGACTACATGAACTTACATTGTAATGATGTCTTAATATTTCAAGTACCGATTATTTCAAGCTGTCATAGCTGCCATGAGTTCCTGATTGGAAATTGGAGTAAAAATATCTTAGTGCAAGGTGATGCACTCTTTGACGTGATATACGTTAAGAGTGTAAGGCTGATATTTACAACAATGCAAGATGCCAAGAAATCCTTGTATTTGTAACAAAATGCATGTAAATAAGAGTCATCATACATCATGTTTTGCACAATTTTGCAAGTAAAAAAACACTTGGATGAGAGAAAGACATGATACATTAAATCAGTAGGTATAAAATAAAACAAAACAACAGAAGCAAAACCACCCCAAACCACTGACACCGCATGTCAGACAGTCTGATTAACCATTCATAAATTGAACAGGCCTTACATCTGTAAAGCCCACTTTACAATCCAAATCAGGCAAGTTGACCCACTGGACATACATTTGGACATACATGAGGACAAGACCTATTCATACACATGCCAGCGTTAACTGCATTGTTAATCTGAGACATCGTCCTTAAATTGAGCAAGTTTATGTAAAAGACATCATTTATTCATCTGTTGAACATCTCTGGAAGTAATCTAAATGTTAGCTTGAAACTACATCTCCTGAATGATACATTGCAGTAGTAAGCCGTCTTGGGCTTTCTCCATCTCGGCAGGTGCCGTCACAGCTGCCATTCGGACTGGAATGCCAAACCTGAAATGTATGCACAGTCAGAACCCACCCAGTCAGAACCAAAGAAGAAACTTATATTTTTAAAAAGCAGTGTTTGAGGCACATGTTTCATCAGCGAGTGACATCTGGGCAGAATTCTTTCCCCAAATCAGAATGTACTTTGCGTTTTGGCATTTTAAGTATCCACAAATTTAAGACATTTACATTTGACATGCATCATCAAACAAGATGGAGTCAATGTTTCTAGCTCCTGTTGACAAAGTGAATGGACAGATAACGTTTTGTCAAATAACCAAGGGTTTAAATTTAAATTTGCTCTTACTGTTTTCCTAAAAATGAACACTGAAACAATTATTCATTACTGAACAGGTCTCAACTGTGAACAATTTTTGTAAGAACCCATGCCACACAATCCAAACCTCAACGCTGATAAATCTGGATTCATAGGGTCACTGTATCATGCAGTGAGATTAAAATGAACAGTCTTGAAAGTTTTTGTTCACAAAATAAAACTAGCACGTGTCTTGTGTTTGTGCGCTGGATACAAAACTGTGTACTACATTACTCAGTATGTTTACGCTATAATTTGTCCTTGCCAACATCACATGGCTCGAGCAAAAGAGAGCAGTAGCACTGTGTGTGGAACTGAGAATGAATACGTTCAAGTTGAAGAAATCTTTTGTGATCCTCAATTTCTGGTGCAGCTTTGGGTCTAATCTGGCTCACAGCCCCCCTGACCATCCCCCTGCTGCTCCCCCTCCTGCAGGCTGGCCTGAAGCTTGATACAGATGCTGGCATCACCAGTTTGTAGGGCCTGCAAGAAGAGTCTGGTTTGTTCCTTCAACTTGTCTAGATCACTCTGCGTACGACGATTCTGTCGGAGAAGTTCCTTAGTTCTGAGCGTGATGTCCAGCAGGCCCGATCTGCTCAGGATGTTGTAGGTGTTGCAAAAACGCTTCCTCCTACTGTCGTCTTTACCATCGGCGTGGCCATTTTCACTGAAGAGGCTTATGGCAGGACTGTGTGCCTGTGGGAGAGGTGTGTCATTTCCAAAGCAATTGCTGTGATTTGGTGGAGTGAGGGAGGAAGAGGTAGGAAGCTCTGGCTGGCTGATTACTGACGCCACTCTCTCACTGGTATCACAGTCTCTGGCACTTGTTTCTATTGACTCGGGGGGAGAATCAAGCTGCGGAGACACTGAGCTGGTGAGATGAGGAAGACTGGAAGTGGTCGACACGGAGCTGCTTCCACCAGCGGACCGACCTGTCCACCGCTTGTCTCTTTGACAGTGATCCTGTTGGCTGGGGGCCAAACCACTAATTTTATCTGAGCTTGACGATGAGGAGGATGATAAGGAGGAAGAACAGCTAGATGAAGCTGAGGAGGCAGTGCCTCGCCCTGATGAGGCAGATCCATCTCCAGGATGTGGGGCAATTTTGGGATAGGATTTAAGAATGGGGAGATACTTCTTCGACCGTCTTCGTCTCAGAGGCGCCTCTTTGGAGGTGGAGGACCGTTGGTGAGAGACAACAGGCTGGAGGAAGACAACCTGAGGATGCTGAACAACCTCCATTGAGGAACCAAACCCCCAGGGCTTCAGAGCCGGGGGATTGTCTCCAGGCTGTAAAAGACCACAAAATTTTAAAAATTAGACTAACAACCGTTTCAATTGCACTCTGACAAAAAATGTTACAATCCATTGCACTGTTTCCTCCAGATTTTTTTTTTGAGAACAAAAGATATTATTCTTAACACTATTTGATGTACAGTTGCCCTTAACATACCTGATGCTATGGAATCCAGTGAGTAACGGAATTGGCACTATTAGTTTGATAGCTATCCTTAGGGTATGAAGTACAAAAAGACCTTTAATACTTTATCTATTGTATAAAATTTGCCTGGAAAGCAGTGAGGCATTTTTCTGTATATCAAATTCACATTGGAGACAATAGTGCCGAGTAATCCTCCCCTGCAAGAATGATTATGCTCTATGCGTCAGAGTTAGGGCTGACCTGCTTAAGAAGGACATTGTTCATGATGATCATAGGGGAAATATTTGAATAGGATCCTCCCACCACTGCCAGCTGAGAGGACTGTGTCCCAGAGGCCGAGCCATGTGTCCCATGCCGAACAACAGAGCGTAAAGATTCTTCTGAGTCTGTTGTGTCCATTGCCCCCATGTGCTCTGAACTTACATCTGCATTATGTAATGAAAAGGGACAGTAGCAGAGAAAGTGACTTAAATCTCAGCAAACAAGAATATAACAATAACATTACAATATTCAATTAATGAATTGAAGGAATGCAATGGCAGATATATCATACCTGAGAATCCAGAGTCTCTTTCTGAATCCATCCTGGACTCTCCACTCTTCATGGTGTAAGGCTTGCTTGAGGACTTCGAGTAATTCTTCACATTCCGTTTGGTGCTCATTCCTGCTGCGATGACTCCGGAAGCATCAAAGAACTACATCAGCATCTGAGAGATCCAGATGAAACCACCAGTTGATGTTGAAATGACCATCTCCAAAGACTTGCTTTGAGTGTGCCCCAGTGTAAACCATTAGTTGGGTAATGAGAAAAAGCTGGATGAACAATGTTGCAAATCACTCTACCAATATGTTCTCTTACATTAACACGTTTTGGGACGGGCGCACCTTTACGTTATCCTCTTTTTAGTTTTATTAAAAAGCCAATTTCGCACTGTTGGCCTGGTTTACTGCATGTGCGTCTGCCATTGACTAATGCAACTTAATCGGATTAGACAATTCCTACTAACAAACATTATTTTGACAACAAAAAAATCGGACGAAACGACATTTTTTCATATCATCGTCATCAACCTGTCTTAGTTATCAGATATTTGTCATTGGACACTTGTGTGCAAGTGATAAAATTTCAAATCTTGCCAGTACCTAAAACATTGTTGGGGAGACATTCAAGAACGTGTTTTAGACCTTATTTGCTGAGTTCAGACGTACATGTTCCTTGGTACAACAAAACGCAGGCTAACTAGCACTCATTATTAGCAAATAAATGATTTCCCCACCCAAGCACACAAACAACGAACATCTGTTTGACCTCAACCACGTCCCGTCCGTCAACGGAAGAGCATCAAAAACAAGGTCAGAAAAATACGCACTGTGCCCTGCTGAAAATCAGCAACGGACTCCGCAATCGCGACGGGGCGTTTCGGTCTGGTCGGGCTTCGACTCCAACTTCCTTCTGTCCGTGCTTGTCCTGCTGTAGTGTCTCGCCGCCCACTGGAACTCGGTGTTCCACGGCAGCGTACACGGGACCGCCGAGCGACACTCCCCCCGAGCACTCACATGCAAAGCGTGGTGGTGCCGCCTGTTAATGTGCGACGATTACTCGGACACGCTTTCGATTGATAGGAGAGGCGCATATGTCCTTTCCCCTCCAAAACGTTTGTGGGTCGTACGTTGGCGAAGTAACAACAGCAGCGCTTAACAACCTATTGTCCTTTTTAGGAAATAGGAGGTGTGGCCTTTAGTTTGCGCGTACGCTACTTTAAGTTTATCAGCCCCGCCCATGTTTTCGTTTTATGGCTTCTGATTGGTCGGTGTATCCAGCCACAGAGGCGAGGCAAAAAACGTGAGTCCACCAACCCAGCAGCATGCTGAGGACATCGTGTTCAGCGCAGCTCAACCTGCCCAGTGGGCGCACGTATAGTCAGGGAATTCATTGACGCGGCTTGTAAACCGCGGTGTTCTGGATATTACGTAACTCACCTACTGCTGGCCTCAAGTTTTCACCGTGCATGTTCGGAGGTAAACAAACCAGTGACTGCGCGAACAGAACGTTCTCACGTGTAGGCCGGCAGAAATCTTAACTCTAGGTTCCAATGAAGCACACGGAATCCTATCACATATCACAATGCAGTGAGTGGGACTGTGGGATTGTTGGCCTTTTCTGGCTTTAAGGCAGGCATCATCAACACAGTGTCAAGCAGTAGGATGAAAATCTGGGATGAGATAGCAGAAATTGATGAAAAACAACACAACCACAAGTAATGTATACATGCAAATTGAGGTGGCACTGAAATCAACAGCAGACCCATATCTCTAACAGGGCGACAAAATGCCTTTAAGCCAATTTTCACAAATAGCAGATGTAGCTGATTCAGGCTATCCTGGTCCATATCTATATCTATATCTATATCCTGATCAAACTGTGCCTCTATGACATCTAGAATTGAGAAGGTCTTGCGAGGGCAAGTGTGTATAAATCTTTTGACTGGCCTGGTGTGACAATGTCAACATCCATCAGTCTTTCAATATAAAGTACAGTGAAAAACAAATATTCCAGCTCTATTTCATTTTTAGTTGTTAAATGTCAAATAAATTATCATTTCACTAAGGATTTCAACGCTGATGGGAGCAGATTATGTCTCTTTTCTCGGCAACCATTCCCCATCCACTACATAAGTCTGTGAGAAGGGGGTTGTCATCTCAATTTCTAAATATCTACATGGCATTGGTATATTTGTTCGGAGAACATCGACACATAGATAGGATACAGATGAAATCCTGTGAAAGTGCATCTGTGGAAACCAAAGGATTGTTGTCACTGACTCTGAGAAGATAATGTGGGTTCAGCCCCAGGACATATACTTCGTTACTACATATACTAAGTTTTATTGATATATCCTCTTATCCCTAGTAATCCTCAGCAACAAAGCTTTAGTGAAACATTCTGGGAGAAATTGATCACCACATTGATATTAAAACAGAGGCTGATACTGAGCCTGCACCCAAACCTCAAGACTAACTGACTCTGAGGTCACAGCTCCACCGTTCAGTTGACTCATTTAGCCTCCTAAATTGCAGCATGTCAGACACTCAACTGTGTGGCATCGACACTGTCAACTTAAAATGGGCATTCCAGACATTTCACACCTGACCTGTGTTCATTCTCGACAGGCTAAGCTTGGGGACTCGAGAAGGAGTGGTAGATGCAAAGAAGGACCAAATTGAAATACCACTCCACTGGTCCATAAATGAATACGCACTTCAGGGGTTTGAAACCTGACTGACACCAATCACACACACAAACACACAAACAAACACACATTCTCTCTCTCTCTCACACACACACACACACAACCATTGCATCACTAACTAGTGAAGCACAGACATTTACAGTCACTTATACTGCATTTTTTTTTTACAGTTATTTTATTTTTCTAGTGTGTTGCTGCTATCATGTAGGGCTGCTAAACCGATTTTCACAGTGATGTGGGAAACAATGTTAACCTTGACAATGAAGGATTCTATTCTATTCTACTCTATTCTATTCTATTCTATTCTAATCCAGGCCCTCCTGCACCCCAAGTGACAATCATACTCTTAAAGATCACGGCTACTCAATTTCAATAGCAAGTGGGCCAAGTATGAACATCACTGGTGGTTTGTGGGTGGGGGGATGGGATGAACGCAAGTCCCTGAGCAGTCCTCCTTTCAGGTGGGCCGAATCCGCCAGTTGAATAGGTGTGCTCTAGACCGTTGGTCACCAATGTTTTTCAGATTGAGATCTACCCCGTGGGCACTGTGTAGTGCAAAGGGCTAACAGGACCTGTTTAATGCAAACTTGCCACATAATGACTCTGCCAGGATTACTTTTTTGTAATTATGATAATGATGATAAAAGTAGTGATAATTGTAATACAATGTGACAAGACTGCTCACACCACAACTGTGATTATTCCCCACATTTTAGAACATGCCTTTTGTGTTCCTTAAGCGGTCCTTGCAGGCACACAACGCCAGCAGGCACAGTGTCGGTGACCCCTGCGCTAGACCAACGCTGTTGTAGAAGGTTGACTCATGTGGCTATTTTTGTTTCTTTTCGACTGGAAATTTGAGATCCAAATCAGGGCAGCACTGCGTTATTTATCCACTGTTCAGGGATTAGAGCGCATCGAACTGTCATCGCCATGTCTCCCTGCAATCTTTTGACATCATCATCGTAGGGAGCATTGCACTGGTGGAATAATGGTGACTCCCACTGGTCAAATAGAGAGTAAAAATATATTATTCTTGAAGTAATTACAACTTTTGACATATAACCCACAGTGACTTCCAGTAGCGTGGAGCAATAACATCATGCTGAGGCCAACAAGTGCAAGAAGTAATGGTGCCCAATAAATCCTCCCCCATCTATGTGAACAGGAATCTCTATTGTCAGTACAACAACTCACATTGTGTAACAACATTACGGTGAGTGCTCGGTTGCAGCGCATTTACAAAGGGTATAAAAGGGAAAGGAGCAGAATGCGAAGAACTGATACTAACTACGGGTCTACCGATAATATAGCTGGTTCTCAAGCTGACAGAGGCCCAGGTATGAAATTCCCACCGAGGTTGATTAGCAAATGGACAGATGTGATCAAATGGTAGTAATGCACACAAAAGAACCTGAAGGATTGGAGTGCCAAATGTGGAAATGTGATGTTTGCTGTAGAAAACTTGAGGTAATGTAAACACTGTTTACTTCTGTCACACAGTCTATTATCAGCCACCGAGTAAGGGAAAGTTACAGAACTTGCTCCACTAGGATGTCAACAGCCTGCTTGCTTTGTCACAGCCTCTGACGGTAAACCACCTGGCCCATCCCCACACACAGAGGAACCTCTCACAGCAACTCCCACAGCTAATCCTGAAGTATCCAGTTGTCTCCCATTACAACCAGCGCTGCAACTCACACGTCAGCAGAGGGGTGCAGTGACTAGTAAACCACAATCCTCCCAGTCATGACGAGGACAGCCAACAAAACATCATTATTGAGGCTAAGTGTCCCACAGGTTTCATGTATCACTAAAGTAACCAATTAGTAGAGATGTCCGATAATATCGGTGGGCCGATATTAGCATAAAAATGTAATATCGGTATCGGATGTTTTTGCTTTAAAACCGATAAAATAAAAACCTATAAAAATAAAATAATGCTTGCGTTACACCGAAATAGTGCCTATGCGCTCCTGAAGCGTTTACCGGCACACATATCGGTATCGGCTGTTATCGGTATCGGTAAATTGAGAGTTGGACAATATCGGCATATCGGATATCGGCAAAAAAGCCAATATCGGACATCCCTACCAATTAGTTTGATTTACAATGTTAGGTAAATATTTTTAGATAATGTGTTACTTTCCACTCAAATCTAGTTTTTAAGATGTTGACTCAAATTGTTACCATGAACAACTGCTGGCAGAAAGGAAATGTCCTTGCAGTAAGCTCTCTCCCAGTTGGCATCTGAAAGCCACAGTTGCACACACTGGCTAATATGCCTCACCCAGTCCTCTTCATCGGTCTGATTGTCTTACTTTTAAGGTGCATTTGGTGTGATTTATTCATTCTTCTCTTTGTCGACGCAATTTGTCGATGCAGGTGCAAATTGAAAAGGCTGAAGAGATGATATTGAGCTGCTGAATGACTGATTTATTTTTATCTTTGTCCGCAATCTGAAAACAGCAGAGGCAGCCTTGACTTAATCAGCCACTTGATGCAATTATCCAGAATGCTTTGTAAAATAACAACAATGGCAGCATGTGAGTGATATTTACACCTTTTCAAAAACTAAAAAGTTAACAGTATTTTTCCATTGTGTTTTTATAGCAGTGGCAAATGTCTACCAGTCAATCTATGTTGTTCCATGAAGCCTACAGTCCCTTGAAGTTTTAACCTCTGAGGTTGAAGTGGTGATTGGCTGAAACAGTTTTAAATTACTTACTCAATTTGTTGACATAAAAAATTTGTATATGAGATGTTTCTACAGGAAAAACGGGGTTCAAACTTGGACCACAAAGCCAGAATTCCACACAAAATATGAAACAAGTCATCAGCTTTAGGCTGATATTCTCACAAAAAGATGACCCATGCAAACATTTATAGGAGGGGGACATGTGTTTGTTATGAAGACATTTTCCATTTAAAACCAGTGTAGGAGCCATTTCTATGCCATATTGACAGAATCTATCAGAAACCACTGTAAAAACATGGGCAGAAAAGTAGCTCGTCCTTTGACCTTAAGCAATTGAATAACGAAAACCAAGCTTGGGAGAATCCCTGTGGTTGGAATTTAAGTGAGTGGGTGAATGTCAAACAAAAGCAAGCGAAGGAAAAAACAGACACAGCAAGAACATTATCAAAGAAAGTGCAGTGCTGACCAGTGCCCCAGAGCAAAGTTCCACAGACATGTTGGGCTTTGTGTTCTCCACTGGTATTCCCTCCTTGCTGAAGCAAAATGGACCAACCTCTATTTGTTGACCGGCCTCTTAAACAAACTTCACAAAATTATAATGGTGCCGATCTGTTAACATACTGCAGTTTTGTCATCATCTTGCCGAGTCACCTGTAAATGGTATGAATATAATGTCTTTTTTGTTAATGTTACTTAAGAGAATGAAACAAAGCAGGAATCTGTGAGACTGATTAATGCACTACATCACTGTGAATGAGTAAATAGGGCATTGAATATCTAGAAGGGAGGAGCTTCAACGACAAATGAGTCTACCGGCGGCACAATGAAACAGTCTTAAATAGGAACAGTATGATCCCTTTGACACTTAAATTCACATTAAAGTGATAAGCACAAACCTGTGAAACTTGACAACCCCCAGTCTTGACTGAAAAGTTGGAATAAGTAGTAATACTAGATACACAAACATATCCATGGCTGTGTGCGTGGACATCATTAATATTCCATTAGATTAATGATTTTGTGGGGAGGGGCAAATTCGGACAGACTACGTTTGCTCAAGTTTTATTTCTCTGTGGAAAAGGCTCTCTTCATGAGTGGGGGAGGAGTCTTCCCTGCTTCGTAGAGAGACTCAGATGAAGGAGAACTGAGGCAACACCAGTCTGGGATGCGACCCGTCTGGTTGTAGTAATCCCTTGACACAGAGCGGCTCCCCAAGATGTCCTGCAATGCCCCGAAGATGGCACCTGGTGAGCAGAACAGGACATCAACATCAGGAACCATGATATTTCCAAAGACTTCAAACCATGAGACCGAACCATCATGCCAACAAGACAGATGTAATTTACAGTAACTCAGAGGCTCTCTCTGACCTCCTAGCCAGGCAGTGCAGTTGGGTTTTGCAGGCAAAGTGTGCAAACTGAAGCTCTTGCTCGCCAGGACGTTGCAGTACTTGGGCTTCTCCACCAGGTAGCGAATCTCTGCTAACAGTCGGTGCATAAAACCTGGCAGCATGGCGGTGCCACCAATCACTACCAGGTTCTCTGAGAGCACTTTGCGAGTGTCAATGGGGCACTGCAGAGGATAAAAAGATGCAAGAAATAAACACAAACAAAGAGTCAAGTGAAAAAATTTAGCCAAACTGATGGAATACTGCATGAACACCACTACTAGATACAGTTACCGGTATATTAGAAAGTGATCATTTGCCAATCACCTGAATTTGTCTGGGGAACAAATGCAAGGTGAAAGTCAATCAGGCCAGATAATTGTGTTACCAGCTGCTGTGCTACCAGCTGCTTGTAGGCCACAAGAACAAAAACAACGTTTTCTTTGACTTCTGACACAACTAGTTGGGAGATGCAATATAGACCATGAGAGGGCTGACAGATTCTGGATAATTTGTACCTACTGATTGTACATGTTCAACTATCTGTAAAGCAGTACACAGGTCCTGATCTGATGGCTCAAGTAAATTCTTGGATTAGCTGAATTACAAGCTGTACAGATGGAGGAGTGTTTTGGAGGGTTTGAGAGAAGATGATTACATCTAATGAATGAGTCATTATCCAAGCACTCAATCTTGAGACAGGAGTGCCCAACCACAGTGCCAAGGTTGCACAATTAATGCTTTTATTTCTCTCTTCAAACAATTGCCTTTGTGGCAATAAGTGTAATCAAAGTCAGACCTGATGTTTCCTGTCAAAATCCTTTCATACCTTGACCAAAGAATCAAGTATCAGTGAGGCGACGCTCTTTTCCTCATTGTCTTGTTCGAACAGGATCTCCATGACCGAGTCCCTGAAATAGAAGTCATGTTTAATTCATAAACTTGTAAATAAATACTGTAGACAGACGTAATAATGTAAAGGACGTGAAATCTGTATTTCTACTGACAGAGGCTGTGGTAACTGCAAGAAAGAGTTCAGACAGTCTTTGTAAAATCTCTTTTCAAGATTCTTGCCAGCACAGGTTAACTAAGTTCCAGGGACAACAGAGACATCAGCTGGTGCAAAGAGAGATCCATGCAAAGGTGGAGGAGGATCGCTGATGTATAACAGTCGCCATGCACCAGCAAGAATCCTGGACCTACTGGGACTATGCATATGCCAGAAGATCACCTCAACAGAACTTTGGAAGTCTGAACCTACAAGATTCAAGTTCCTGATCCAGTCAGTGTAAAATGTTCTTCCAAGTCCATCCAATCATCATAGCTGGGGGCTAGCAGAAACACTAGCATGTCCGCTGAGCCTGGCGCAGGGTTCCCTGGAGCACTCTCTGAGCTGCTGCCCTAAAGGCCTGAGAAACAGGTGGCGCCATGACCAGGTGCTGAAGGCAGTGGTTGACACCATCTGTACTGGATTCTAGCAGGTCACAACATCACCTTTGCAGGCAGGACGGAAGGCCCCAACCAGACTGCTAACCATGGCCGCCACTGGCAGTTGCATGTGGACCTCGGAAAGCATTTGAAGTTTCCAGAGCACATAGCAAGGACATCACTGAGGCCAATCCTAGTCAAAACATCTGACTCTACAAAGCAAGTTGTGCTGCTGCAACTTCAAGTCACCTTGAAAGAGAGGATGGAGGAGGCCCATGACTGAAAAAAGCTAAATACCTCTAGCAGCTAGAGGTATTTTAGAGGTATCCCACAACCAGCTAGACTCTAGCTGAGAGAGAGGCTGGAGGATCAGCTGTAAGCCGATAGAAGTGGGTTGTTGGGGCTCTCTTGGGCTTTCAATCTGTGCATTGGGCACCAAGGCTCCTTGCGATTGCAATGTTGCCAGAGAGAAGAGCCACCAGAAATATCAGGCAGGCTATTGAAAAAGCCTCAAGGTCGCTGTGGATCAAGGGCCTGATCACCCCAGGTTAGGTCGCCTGGGTGTGGGGGTCTGCAGATCGGAGACCCAAAACACCCAACAACCTTGGCTCCTTCAATGAGGATGTGTCCAAGCTGCACCTTCAGGAGGCTCAAAAATCTAGCCAGGAAACTGTAACAAGGTACCTGATGGATCCACTGACATGAAGGATCTTCTCCCCATCCAAAGGGTAATCAACATCTGGTGGAGGGGACGGACGCTACAAATGCAAAACAAAAAATCAAGACAAAGAATCTACAGGGTGGGCGTGATAACTAAATGGTAACACCAATGTGTCTGGTTGAAATATGAAGTCAGCAAAGTTCAAAGACTTGTTTTCACTCGGTATGGACAATTACACAAAATGCCATCAAACATGAACAAATTTCACATTTTCAAGCAGTGTCAATGAAGTACTGTATGCAGACTAATTTCTGGCCCTGATGACACACACAAGAATCAGAACGATGGTAGGTAGGAGAGGATGAATGAATGGATGGATGAGAGGATGAATGAATGGATTCACAGCTTAAGATTTTTGTGACAAACTGAAGTGGGGAAAGGGAAAATCACTCACTTCAACTGTACAACCCAGGTTAAATTTAGCTTCCTGGACTTTAAGGCCCCTCTGCAGGTCACTGACAAAACATGTTCTGACTGCACAAAGAACACAGCAAAAGCACACAATAGACACAAACAGCAGTTGAAGAGTTGTCAAATCTCCATATCAATATAACGAAACAAGCCAGTCACATGAACAAGTCCTAATGCCAACTTCACTGATGCAAATTACAAATCTACGTCTCATTATTATTTGTAATTTTTGAGATGTGAGATTGCATTTTAAGGCAGATCAAATCAGAGGCCAGGATATCTAGAGTGTGTGAAAAAAGATGTGTTTTCTCGAAAATAGCCACATAAATGCTTGTCATGGAATATACTGTATTTCTCAAGGGCAACTTATGTGATAAGAAATTACATCTTGTGCTACCCTTTCAAACATACCCTTGATGTCCTCCACAATCTCCTCTTGCAGAGTCCCTGGAGAGAGTATGAAGAAAAGACAACAATTTAACATTTTAAAATCAATACTCTGCATGAATTTTCATATTCTTAACAGTTTTCATTAAGAAACTTGGTTGACCGTGGGAACTAAATGATACATATGCCTGAGTGCAACCAAGCATCACTCTGCTGGCTTCCACAGAGGGAATGCTAATGTCTGGGAAACTGCAGAACATTTTGAAACCTGGGTTCACGGTGTGCTCTCATAATATTGGCCCAGATTACTGGTAACCATCGGATGTCAGTCTTGTCTGTCTTCTGTTGTTGTGCATGTTGCACCAACAATGTCATTCAAAACCAACAGAAACACACCACATTCGCACAGAACACAACATACTCAAAGCCAGTGCCTTATCCTGTTCTTAGGATTTGTATCAAAATTATGTACGACACAACAGTGATTACCAATTACAGATGGTACACTTTGTCCAGTGGAACTGTCTGTGTCCACAGTGCATTGCTCCACCAGAAGGCCCTCTAATTCCCTTGAGTAAAAAACAAAGCCGCATTTTAGCAACAGAACAATCAATTGACAATAGGATTCAAACTCAGGATCACAACTTGGTTTCTTCAATATTGTTTGCTGCTGTCTTAATAAAAAAGAGGAGTGCTTGCATCAGTGTCCTTTTCTTGTTATGTTACCGGCCTGGTGATGCAAATTTCCAGTTTTACAGTACTCACTTGTGGATAACTTTTCCTCCCAAAGGCAAAGCTTCCCAGGCTGGGAGAATCGGAGTGCACTCATAAACCTGTTTTCACAGTTAAGGTCAAAGAATAGAACTCATTCTTTACAGTCATAACAAATTACTTTTTTGAGAAAATTGTCCAACAAACCACTGAACACTTGAAAGGGCTTCCTCTCCCAAAGGATTAGCAAAGTACATAGAGAACAAAGAGGTATCCATATGGGTAGGAATAGGATACAGGCAAGACCAGAGTCTCTGAGTAGCCGCAGTCCATCACCAGAGCAGAGTTGATTCCCAAGGTCATGACAGACATTAGGTGACTTGGGGCAAAAAGCACTGAAGGAACCTTGGACACCCCAAAATCCACATTCAGTTAAACTGCACCTTGTTGGTAAAATCCATTAATCCAAAAACTGGCTATATCATACAATTGTGCTACCTCAAATTGTTTAAAGAAGACTCTAGTGAGTGTCTCTCTGAAATGAGATGGACATAGGATAGACTCTATGATGACCACTCTTCTGTCCCGGGGGTTCACCAGCAAGTGCCTGAATTTAGAATGTGGAAAGATAAAGTAAGTTCTGATGAACTGATATATTAAAATAATAATACTGAATACTGAACAAACTGATGTACAATACAATACTAAACAAACTGATATCTTAAAATAACAATAACAATAACAATCATTTTCTAAAAATGACGAAACTCTCCTATTTGGCTGAGTTCAAACTGCAGACTAAAACCAACTAAATTTGACGTTTTTGCTAATGTGTTTCATATCTGTATGCACCAGTGCAATGTTTTCCAACCTTTTTCATCCACAGCACATATTGTACATTAGAAAAATGTCATCAACGGTGGAAGTGTGGGCATACAGGTGACTAGGTGTGTTAGTCACCTGTCATAAGCAGGCCGTGTGGGGTGCATGCGGGCCATATGAAATTTGGCTGTGGCACACCTGATGATCTCTTACGGCACACTTATGTGCCAGTACACTTAATTGCCGATGAACAGTGATTGGGAGGTACAGCACTGGTGTAGGAATGAAAGTGAGGTAGGTGAAAAGTTGAAGTTCCAGGAAAACAGCTAGGGAGAAGAGATGACAATAAATATCAACCATCCAAAGCAATAGAGGGATAATAAGAAAGGTGAAGAATAGAGGGTGGCATGATGGAGGAGAGTGTCAGGGATGATTTGTGACAATAGAATACCAGCGTGGAAAGACAGAGTGTTCACGGTGGTGTTGAGATCTGCCATGATGTTTGCTTTGGATAAAATGTTACTGTCTGAAAGACGGTGGGTTGAGCATGCGTTGAGAGAGACGCTGAAATTTTCTTTGAGAGTAACCAGGTTAGAAGGATTAGAATTGAGAACACCTGAAGAACAGCTGAGGTGGAGTGGTATGGAGACGAGTAGTCAGGGAGCGAAGATTGAGATAGTGTACTTGGTGTGGATATTGGACAAAAGTGCAGGAGATGGAGCTCTCAGGTAGGAGGAAAAAAGTAGGTCCACAGAGAAGGTTCATGGATGAAGGGAAGGGGGTCATAAGAATAGTTGTTATGTCAGATGAGGGCATGAAGGATAGGGGGTGACAATAGGAGATCCAATGGGCCGTCTCCTTAAGGGCGCAGCCGGAAGACAAAGGATAAGTGACCGACAACCGAATCTGAGAGGAGCCACATAGATTGCTTCATGTCTTACTGTATCCACGTATATTTTCACATTTGGGACAAAATCTGATGCATATCTAATATTTACCAAAGCAGCCACAGTCTTGTCACATTTCATTTGACTCCCGCGTCATCTAAGTCAGACGGACGAGACAATTCTGCACCGAGGGGAGGCAGGACGTGGCAATATCGAAGAAGGCACACGTTGGCATGTGTAGCATCCATATCTACTTCCATAAACACAGTGTGCTGCATGTCACCTTCATTTGTATTGGACACATATGGGACACTATAGCGTTGAAACTGGAGTCTGATAATAACACTAGAGTTGTATCTAAATTATACAGTGGACAACCATGCAAATAAATGGATCTCAGCACAAATAAATCTACATTAGGCATTAAGATATGTTATGTGAACTTAGTTACTCAATGTAAGTCATTATAACAGACAGTAACTGTGCCTTACCTGAAATAAAGTATGTGGATAAACTCTTTGAGGTTGACATATAGCTCATCTGTGTTGATGTTGTACTGAACCACTTTGATGGACTGCAACGTAAACGTCATCAAAAAAAGGACATGTTATGATTCTAGACAATTACAAATGCAGCATCATGATGCTGAGATATAAGGAGGAGGTTGGTTTTCACCTGTTGCTGTCCCGGTTTCCGAATCTCGCTCGGAATGATGAACCTTGGGCCTGTCTCCCCTGCAAAGCCACATCTGCAATAAAAGGCAATCGAACTTGTTTCACGGAAGGGAGCAATGAGTTGAAGGGGTAAAACAATAACTTCACTGTCTGAGAAAAGCCCTGGAGTGCAGTAGAGCGAAATAAAAAGGATGACAAGGATGCTATTATGTTATTGTACACTGCAGATGACGAGACTTGCATGTGATTCACATCAAGCCCACTCCCCTGTCTGCTCTGTACCAGTGTAAAGAAATATAGCCAAGCACGATTCAAGCGACATACTGTATGCTACTTCGCATTCGCAGAGGCTGTCCTGGGTTCTACTGGGTAATTCCAAGCGTGGAAAATTAAGAATGATCTGGTTTTAACAGAATTCTATGTTCAGTGTGAATCTTGGTAGAGGGAGGGAGCAATTTGAACCAACTTAATCCAGGCTTGTGTGATCGTCGAGATCGCTTATCTGCAAGTAACAGCATCGAGGAATTGTCGTCACCTTAGTTACCATGCACGTTCACCTTTGGCGAGGAGACAGGTTAACCATCGACAATAAAAAATTCCAAGTGCACAAAGCAAAGCTTTTTTTTGATGAGTGTGAAATTTGACAGTTGCATTGACCACTAGACTAGGGACAAGTAAAGGGGACTGCCTCCTAGCAAAGCTATGACCGTTTCAAGGATCGCTAACGGTGTCACTCACTTTGTGTATGCTGCCCCCAAATCGATGACGATTGCAGTTTTCTCCCCTCCACTCCCGAGTCCATCAAATAAAGGCATTTTTAGGTTTCAATTTGGTCCAGATTATTATGATATCACGGATCAGACTGGAGACCGTTTTTGGGTCATAACACTGTTAGCTTCCTGTCGCCAACACCCGACTGAGCCTGATTGGCTATTGGATTTAGTGAGGTCATAGGCGTCTTCATTTCTGCCTGATCAAAATGTGTGTGTGTGTGTGTGTGTGTGTGTGTGTGTGTGTGTGGGGGGGGAGCTCATCTTGAGCTCATCTTTACGTTTCAACATAACAGAACATTAACATTCTGGCAAGCATGAGGTGCACTTTATTTAATCATTTCAATTATACATCAGTGGGTCAAATAGATTTATTTTACACTTGTACGTTGTCAATACACATGCATACTGCGCTACTGCCACCCTGACAATAACATCACAATTTCCGTCCAGTTTCGAACCTGGGACCACCACACATCGGACACTTAGATTACTCACGAGCGATTGACCAGCATGTACTACTTATTAATTCTAATTAAAAGCATTTAATCTCACAATAAGTCTACCAATTCACGGAAAAGAAAACTGAGAACTTAAGCAGAAAAAAAGCTCTGAAGATGAACGGCCAATGTCTCTGACGTTGACCTCCTTGAAGTCCGCTCTACATCAGCCACTCTCAGTGGGTCTGGGAGAGCTGACATATGCCAAGACTTGATGTATGACTGAACATGTGTTAAAGATTGCTATAATATTTGTTAATCCAATGCCACCTCTCTTAGTCTTGTATGTGGGCTTTTGACATTTGAAACTCATCACATACATTTTTCAATTTCACTAATCTCCTGCTTGATTGCAGTACCTCTCCCTCAGAGTTTGGTGCATCAGAGGGATCGATAACATTTTCCTAGCTTGTTAAAAACTGAGCCAGGGTGTGATGGGAGGTGTTAGTATACAGTATATACAATCTTCCCTGCCATTATTGCTTAACTAAGAATTTGACCTTTTTACTTAACAGTCAGGTCTCCAAATCAGATGATAGTATCATAGCTGTTACACACAGACTCCACACTAGCCCAGCAAAAAAAGTCTGCCCTCTAAGAAAGCGCAGGCATTGATATATCTCCACTCCTGCACGGTAACATGTACGTGCGAACTCACCTCTCCATCATCTGGCAATCCTACCCTCGGTAGTCTTGCACCGCAGAGTGGCGTGGTCTCCTATCAATGTGAGGTCCTCTTCAATCTCCTCAATTTTACTCGCAACAATTTGTTTGTGGTTTACATCACACCGTTCCACAAAACTGTCCTTCGCATATGTGTGGATACTGGTGTAAGGACAACTTTCCAAAAAGTAAATCGCACATGATTAAGATAGAGAGCACTGAGTCCGATCCCACTCTTGGATATGCAGGGGAGTCAAGTAAGTGAAGTCATTTTAATTTGTATAGCGCCAAATCATAACAGAAATCTCAAATCTCAAAGCGCTTTTCAAGGTGGAGCAGGTAGTGCTCCTCAACATGTAATCACTTAAGGTCTATGGCAGTGGTGCTTAACCTTTTTGGAGGTACAGAACCCCAGCAGTTTCATCTGCGCCTTCACCGAACCCTTGTTACACTCGACGGGGTCGACGGGGTTGGGGGTGAACCCCCAAGTGTTCGATCGAACCCTTAAGAACCACTGGTCTATGGGAACCTTTCTAAGTACCGGTACTCTTGTATTGCGATACTCCACAAAGTGCATCTTTCTTTCCTCTCTCTTAACTCTGGGGACATTTATCCGTGGTTGAATTTTAATAGGATTCCTACTTACCTACACTATTTTGCAGAAAACAATATTGATGATTCGTTAAAAAGACAGAAATAAATTGATACTGACCTGAGTGTCGCTCCATCTTCCCACGAGGCTCGTCCATCATCCTTCTCTCTATTGACGACGGTCGATGGCTTGCTGGTCTGCGATAGAATGTTGGAAATTGTGGAGCAGTACGCGGTGATGCTAAGAGAATGATGGTAAGACCGCCTCCTACTGTTAGTAAAGAAGAACTTCCTTTATCTCCAGAGGCCA
The DNA here is from genome assembly GCA_900312935.1 of Carapus acus. NCBI lineage: Eukaryota > Metazoa > Chordata > Actinopteri > Ophidiiformes > Carapidae > Carapus > Carapus acus. The sequence goes on from OMPJ01010044.1 coordinate 20,293, forward strand.
CCAAAAGCAGATTCGCCTCATTAACGTACTTTCACTGTCGACATTTTGTTCCAGAAGTCTCTCAGAGCACGAAAAACAAAATTCATTTATTCATGAATGAATCAATGCGTTAACGACATTGTGTACATTAACGACATGTACACAATGCCTTTATCTGTCAACTTAGGGAACAGCATTAGATCCAGAGCCACAAGTGTTTTCCATGAAAAGTCACCCTCACTCAAGGGACAGTCCTAACTTCAGTGCCAAAAATAATATATACTTACTCTTTGTAAAATAAGTTGGGGCAATGTTTGACTCAAATGAATGGGGATATGTTTATTGTTGGGAAAATTAAGTACTTATCATTTGTTCACTTTTTGTTTTTCTATTTGTTCACTTTTTGTGTTAGACTGCTTTTGCACTGTTTACATACAGCTCCACACTGCTAGTGCTAAATCACTGATAACACTAGTTGCAGAGGCTCCACTCTGTTAGTAGATCGCCGGCCACACTATACATGCACGGAAGATGAGCAGACTGTAGGGAGGGGAGAAGAACCTCTCCACTAATGCTAATGTAGTTCCTTGTTTCATTTTAACCAATGAAATTACTTGCATCCACTGTGCTGATCATGTTTATTCAATATAAAGGCGATGCAAAAGAAAGAGTCGTCGAAGAGAGTTCAGGAGGGACTGGTGAATGCTCTTCCCAGTCGGATCGTCTGGAGATCTCATCCTTTCACAACCTGCATTTCACAATTTGAATCCTCATTCATATATTGGGAAATTAAACATGAGGCAATAACATTATGAGGGCCATGTTGATTGCTGTTTGTCTTCAACATCACCTCAAGAGGAGGAACAGTTTTCAAACACCATGGGAGGAGGACGTCCTGGGATCATCTCCTATCCTTCAATTGTTCTGTATCATCACAAATGACATGCAGCTGTCAAGGAGAATTCAGCTCAGACATGCTTGAGTGCATGTGTTATCCTAATTAAGAGTTGAGTCACAAACTTGGAGAGAGTGTGGCAGAGAGAGAGAGAGAGAGAGGGAGACACAGAGAGAAGTGGAGGGATGCACAGCAGCCAACGCACAGCATGCAGATCAGGAGCAGGACCCGGATGTTTGGGGGTCTGTCATAACTGGTTGTGTTCTAGCTGCCGGCTGCAGTGTTTGCACATATTAAGTTCAGTTCACATTTTAGGCAGAGAAGACCTGACCTTTGTCATGAAGTAGCTATTGATACAGACATAATTAATTCCGTGTGTCTGTAGGGTGGAGCAGAGCTAGTTAGACACATTGTGGCAATGCAGTCAATGATCCATCCATTTTCTTCTGCTTATCCGGGGCCGGGTTGTAAAGGCAACAGTCTCAGAGGGGAAGCCCAGACTTCCCTCTCCCCAGACACCTCCTCCAGCTCCTTTATAGGAGGACCCCAAGGCGTTCCTAGGCCAGCAGGGAGACATAGTCTCTCCAGCGCGTCCTGGGTCTTCCTCAGGGCCTCTTCCAAATGGGACATGCCCGGAACACCTCCACAGTAAGGCGTCCAAGAGGCATCCGGAAAAGATGCCTGGGCCGCCTAAACTGGCTCCTCTCGATGTGGAGGAGGAGCGGCTCGACTTCGAGCTCCTCCCGGAACAGAACTCCTCACCCTATCTCGTAGAGTGCGTCCCGCCACCCTATGAAGGAAGCTCATTTCGGCCGCTCATATCCATGATCTTGTCCTTTCGGTCATGACCCAAAGTTCATGACCATAGGTGAGGGTAGGGACATAAATTGACCAATAAACAGAGAGCTTTGCCTTCCGGCTCAGCTCCCTCTTCACCACGGTGCACCACTACATCGATCGCATCACTGCCACCGCTGCACCGATCAGTCAGCCGATCTCGGAGCTCAACATGCACTGGAAACAGGTCTGACATCCTGCAGGCAGTGCGAACCAAGCTCCTGCTCCAGTCGCACAGAGACCAAAAAGCGCTTAGTAAAGGGCCATGGACTCTTAACTCCCGGAGCACCCCCCATTGAGCACCGCAAGGGACCAGGTCGAATGCTTTCTCCAAGTCCACAAAGCACATGTGGACTGGTTGGGCAAATCCCATGACCCCTCCAGCACTTTGCAGAGAGTGCAGAGCTGGTCCAGTGTTACACGGCCAGGATGCAACCCCCATTGTCCTCCTGGATCCGACGTTCGACTATGGTCCGAATCTTCCTCTGCAGTACCACAGAATAGACTTTCCTGTTGAGGCTGAAGAGTGTGATCCCTCTGTAATTGGAACACACCTTCCGGCCCCCACGTTGGTGATTTCAGCTCAGGTGGTGAATGAATCCACCTCTGAGTCCTCAGCCTCTGCTTCCTCTGTGGAAGATATGTCAGTGGGATTGAGGATATCCTCGAAGTATTCCCGCCACCGCCCAACCACATCTTCAGTTGAGGTCAGCAGCTCCCTCCCTCCACTGTAAACAGTGTTGGTGGGGCACTGCTTTCCCTTCCTGATGCGCCGGACAGTTTGCCAGAACCTCCTCGAGGCCGACCAATAGTCCTTCTCCATGGCCTACCCAAACTCCTCCCAGAGTTTTTGCTTCCGTGACAGCCCTGTCTGCCGCACACTTGGCCTGCCGGTACCTGTCAGCTGCTTCAGGAGAAGGAGGCCCACAGGCCAGGTGAGCCTGGTGGGCCTCCTTCTTCAGCTTGACAGCATCCCTTACTTCTGGTGTCCACCGCCGCTGGATTGCTGCCGTGACAGGCACCTGCGAACTTACGGCCACAGTTTCGGGCTGCCGCTTCAACAAAGGAGGTGGAAAACATGGTCCACCCGGATTCCATGTCCCCAGCCTCCCTCAGGATCTGTTTGAAATTCTCACGGACGTGGGAGTTGAAGATCTCTCTAATGGAGGGCTCTGCCAGACGTTCCCAGTAGACCTTCACAATATATTTGGGCCTGCCGCGTCTGTCCGGTGGATCCAACTCACCATCAGGTGGTGATCGGTTGACAGCTCAACCCCTTTCTTCAACCGAGTGTCCGAGACATGCGTCCGCAGGTTAGATGACCTCCATCATCGACCTCTGGCCTAGGGTGTTCTGGTGCCAAGTGCACTGATGGATACCCATATGTTCGAACATGGTGTTTGTTATTGACAAGTCATGGCTAGCACAGAAGTCCAACATCAGAACACTGCTCGGGTTCAGATCAGGGAGGCCGTTCCTCCCAATCACACCCCTCCAGGCATTACTGTCATTGCCCACATGGGCGTTCAAGTCCCGCAGTGGTATGACGGAGTCCCCAGATATAGCCCCCCAGCTCAGCCGTCACATGTTCGAGTTTTCCACGGTGAACAAGAGGGTTGCATCCCTGCGCCTTTGGGCGGGGAACAGGTTGTTTTGGCATATTGGCCAAACAGCAGTGTAGACTACCCAGTCTTCTTGAATGTCCTCAGGGGGGCATTAGACCATGCAATCAATTAGTTTTCATTAATTCCATCATCTGATTTAGTGTGAAAAATTGTTAGGAATACTCAGTTCTTAATTCAGTAACCATGTGTGTACATACAGTATAAACATGCTGGGGGGGAAGATAGGTAGACATCATGCACTATTGAGATTTGCACATATAATGTGTATAGAAGTAAATTACAAGCGAATATAGTGTGGAGATTTCCTGCAGTAGGATTAACTAAATTCACCTTGTAAAATTATAGTTTCATCTTTATGCATATTCATGTTATATGCTGTAGACTACATACATGCATTGTATGTAGCTGAGATGTCCACAAACATTTGTGTAAAACATTTGCTTTGTCTGTTTAAATATAAAAATTAAGATGTTTGAGGAAACCATTCCAGATGCTAAGATTCAATGAAAGAAGTGATTTTACTTTCCTCTGAAATATTTTTGGCACCTACTGGATGTAGACACTGACATGAGAGTTGGACAGGAACATCTTCGGTTCTGGTCAGTTCTGTGCCTCCAAACTAGAAATTGGAGTTGGTTCACCTACAGTATTGTTAACTTGGCACAATCAATGCCTAATATTAGCCAACTGCTTCCACTTAAATAAAAACGAGGCATTTCAATGTTCTTTGGCAATGCCATGTTAATGTGTGTAATCTCAGACAATATGAAGCCAAGGTGTGGAACCAGCACTTCATATTTGGTCTTCAATCAGGGCCAGACAGCAAACAAATCAATCCAGTTTTCAGCATTATCAAAAATTCAAATAATTTATTTCTGCTTTATTTTCTAACATTAAATAAAAGCTTCAAACAGGTAAGAGAAGCAGGGAAATGTATCCTACATGCAAAAAAAAAAACAAAAAAAACTGTCACTGCTCTCTCCCTTTTGCACTGCATGGATGGCAACACTAAAGTGATTTGGAAGGATGGGTGGTTCCCCAAAGACTTGTAAGAGACTTGTCCCTGTAACTGGCTGTAGGGATCAAACGTCTCATATCTCACCAATGTAGCCCGTGGAGGAACTTCTCAACTGCATTTTTCAAAACATAGGATGTGAAATATCACCTGATGGCACAAGGATCTGAAATCACAACAGATTTTGGTGTGTATGAACACTGAATTGGGAAACAAACTCAGACAAATGCCAGAAAAATGTGATGGGGCTTGTATTTAAGTTGCACCTGTTTGAACAGTTCTGCTCATTAATAACAAAGCCCTTTTGCCTGTGGTTGTAGCCCTAATGAGTGGATTGTAATCTTTTCAGGATACAAACTCAGACAAACAAAAGAAGAGCTCATTCATCAACCAATATCAGCTGCGGCGTGCAGCACACCTCAATTACACCATCAGTTTGTGTCAAGAATGACTTGTTGCAGGCAAAGGCTTAAAATGTTCAAGATTAAGATGATGAATGAAAACATTGTGTGATTCGTGCCTATCCGGAAAGTCTGATTAATCATCTTGCAGCTTTAAAATTTCAAAGTTTCCTTATTTTCTGTCCCAACGGTTTTGAAGAAGTCACACAATGCATCCTCACTGTGGGGTCTCCATAATTTTACAGGATTTTAAATGTGCAGAGAAAAAAGAAGTAATAAAAAGGTGTCCCGACTCAGCACCCCTTGGCAGTTTGTAGGCAGTGAAGTACATACAGTTTTGTCTGTTATTGTGATTTGCAAGGTTGAAAGTTCAATTGCAATATTACACAATATTACACACAAAATAAAATGTGGGTAACGACAGCAATACCGTATGTATGAATTAGCATACTGCCTTCAAATACTAAGTATGTCCCCTCCAAGAGGATTATGTGTGTTATTCATGACTGTTGTAACTGTGAAGAGGAGCTATAGGACAGAAAAAACAATGGCATAAATTGCTGAAATAAAACTGGGACAATGAAGTGTATGTATTTGGACAGGATGAGTGAAATCAACGAGTGTGGTATGTCACAAAAAAAACAATCACCACTCAATGAGCAAAATGAAATAAAATAAAATAAGCACAGAGGGGGGGGGCACCTCAAGGTGATTATCTGCAACAATGACTGACGACAAGGGCATTATCGCGCTTATTACACGGCTTAAAACATTAATGAATAATACAGTTGTCAGAATAGTTCATAACAAGGCTACTTTCATTTTTCTGCAAAAGTGTAGGCAACGATATTTTCGCCTCCGCGAGAAAATAGTGCCGTAACGGCTACAGGTACTCTGCTTTTACATTCGCGCTTCTGTCACTTCTTCCGACGTGTGTTTGTCGCCGCAGCTTGAAATACACGTATCATACTTACCCACGCATCGAAAGTTTCATGCTTCCCAAATATGTTGAAAATAATTTTTAAACTGCTCATGTTTGCTCCGTGACGAAGCGTGACGCGGGCAACAGTACGTAAACAATCCAGAGTGGAACTAGACGCTTTGGCGCGGATTGATATGAATGCAGGAAGTTCAAC
>OMPJ01010045.1:0-55483 GCA_900312935.1 Carapus acus
GAGCAGGAAAAACATGGAAAGAACAGAAGAAGAAGGGGCAAGAATCCAACAAAAGAAGGCAAGGAGGAGGGAACACAAAACAAAATAAATAAGCCTTGTACAGATTTTAAAAAACAAACACATGACAGAAAACCCGAACAGAATATAAAAAAGGACCAAAGGAGCATCACTCCTTAGTCTTAAAATTGTTAAATTGTGGAAATTGTCATAGACAAAAAAACAAACAAATTAAAAAAACACCTCAAGAAGACGTGGACAGCAAAGTGAGTAGGGAGGTTTGAATGTGTGCAAGCAAGCGGCTGCGACAAAGCAAAGAGCTCGGGCTCACACAGAGCGCATGCACGCCCCATCTTAAGAGAGTTTTCCCTCATCTTAAGTCCACTGCACATCAGCAAGAAAAAGGAAAAGAAAAACAAGAGGATCTGACCGATCCCCACGATAACGGCAGCAGGTCACTTAAATCTAGGCTATCGATGCAAAAAGTAGCAGCTAATCTCTGTCACATTAGAACATACACGTTAAAATCGCTTTCCTTTAAAATCAGCAGTCTGGGATTTGCCAGAGGACAAAGCTGTACTGTTTTCCACGCAATGCGCAATTAGGATCGAGCAATTTAGAGACCATTTTAGTGAGTCTGATTTAGTTAATATCTCGTCGTAGCATTGTCTCTGCTCTGGGTGCTAACTGTCTGTAATATGTCCTATGTACCTCGGATTTGACAGTAACGTCTACCTCAAGTGCGGCTTGTCCTCTTCAGTCTAACCCTTCTGACCCTCTATGCACATACACATACACATACACATGCATATACACATACACATACTGTACACACATACACACCCACACATACACACTCACCCTCCCTCGTATTTCAACACATCTACACTCAGCCCTTCTAACGGCCAGAGAAGAAGTGGCCTGAGCAAGGTCATTCCAGGTTAACCATCAGTGTGAGTGTTTTTAGAAGCAGTATGAGGCTCCGTAGCAAGATGTTGAGAGATGATCAAAAGTCCATCCAAAGAGCTGAAGGTAGAGGTGCATTAGTGTGTTATGGTACGGTGAGGGAGGCTCCACTTTTGCTGGGGTTCACTGTCAGTGGGTAACCAGCGGAGGGCGGTGGTGGGGGTGTGGAGGGGTGTGGGCGCAAATAATAACAGCACAAATGGCAATGCTAACAGTTGAGCTAGCAAAATATTCTTCCATCTTAACAAAAGTCAGCAATATTTTGACAGAAGATACAGCACGGCCGATAAAACCTTTGTCACTGTGCACATAAAACCTCCCAAAGTACAAATTGACCTCTGAGCACCTTTAGCTGGAAATGGAAATGATGAATTCCAGCGATAAAGCCAACAATGCGTAAGTGTACCTTGTGAGGGAGCACTGTGTATGTGACCGTGTTTCCAGACTGTGCTTTATGGGTTTTACCTTGTTCTTGTTCTTAATGAATGGCCACAGTTTGGTCTTGCTCTTGCCGCTTGGCTTCTCCTTCTGCTCCCTCGAGTTGGACAGGCTGGTGTCGGACACTGTCCTCTGCATAGGCTGGCCATAGTCCTCAAACTCCACATCACCTGGAGGTTCGAACCCCGACTTGTAGGACTCCACCACCTGTTTGGAGTCCTAATTGGGAGAGTATGCCAACCCAATGTTAACATTTATATTTTTCATATTTGTGTTTTATGGACCAAATAAAAGCATTAACAGAATTCTGTGGTGCTAGCTTTTGCAGATGAGATACTAAAAAACCATGGTAGCTACTGTGTAGTACAGTATGTTCTCGAAAGCAGTTTGTCTTTATCAATCTGCTGGGGAAGGGTTGGCTGGAGGGGGGAGGTGAGGAGCATCCTTATTCAGTTTACGGGCCACAAAAGAAAAAGAAAAGGCCTAAATCTGTCAGGACACAGCCAGACCCGATGAGAGACAGGAAAGAGAATGTTTATCAAGTCTACTGTGCATCTGCCTATCTGAACTGATAAGAAAAGAGTCTGGTTTAAAGAGGCCTGGATCAGGGATCAGGGACCTTTTGTGGACTGACCATTGGAGAGAAGAGGAAGGAGGAGAGAAGGAAGCATGTGACATGTTTTCAATGTTGCATTTGTTTACTCAAACAGCTAGTCACCGGCCAAACTCATCTCTGTGGGACTATGCCATGCATCAGCAGACACATGGAGGAAAGCACAATTCCCCCACGGAGAGGTTTCTTTGTTTTGGCTCTGAGACAGACTGTCAATATGTGACGCCTCAGTGTTTCATTCTGCTTGATATCTCTCATGCATGGGTGCAACAGAAGAAGCCAACATTTGCATTTTAAAAATGTTGAATTATTTGAGGGAGTGTCTCAATCTGTGGTTGTGTGTGTGTGTGTGTGTGTGTGTGTGTGTCTGTGTGTGTAAATATAGCAATCCTTGGGAAAATGTTTGATACACTCTAGATTTGTAGTTATGGTTGTTCAACAAAGTATCTGACCACGCTTACCGTCTTGGGCTCAATGGATTCAGCGGCTTTTGTCATGCCATCGTAACACTGTCCTACAATGGGCAGCACTTTGCGGTCCACATCTGCAAATGTCTTCATGCACAGGCCTATCCTTTCAATTCTTTTTTCCTCCATGTCTTGTATTTTCTACATCAAAACACAAAAAAGTTGTTCGTCAACACAGTATACACTATGAAGTTCCAAAAATTACTTTGAGAGGACTCATATCAATATGTCAGCCATTTCACTGGACTCAGCACTTAACTCTATCATGTATTTCTCAATTATGTTAGGTCATGTTTCCAAAGACACTGAACACTGATATCTGGTGTGCTGCATCACATCACTTGCAAAGAATGCAGTGATGTGTGAATAAACCTTGATACCAACTCCTAAATGAAACATTTTGCATATGTGCAAATATAACATGAGGGGTTAGCGATGAGTGTATTGATGTTTTACTTACCTGGAATATGTTGGGGATAACTGTAAAATAATGTTCATTCTGCTCCTGGTTGAACCTCTGCAGGTAGGCGGAGTATTCACCCTTACTTTCCGTAGCCATCTGGTGCTTCATTTGGGCTTGCTGTCGTGCCTACGAGATGGAAAAACACACCCACGTACGCTCCATATGTAAAACCGTGTCTCCATCTAACACACAAATGGGCTCACAAACTCACATTCACAAACATCCTGGTGGAGAAACACACAGAAAAGTCATGCATGCACTGAGCACACACACACACGCACGCGCACACACACACGCACACGCACACACACACACACACACACACACACACACACACACACACGACAACTGACAGTCACAGGTGCAAAACAAGGTCAAGCTGCAGTACTGGTCACTGGCATTGCAGAAAATAAAAGACAGAGCTTGACAAATAAATACGTGAACACAGAACTTTCTGTAGAATGCAGTGATTTTTGATTGCCCACCCCATCGGGCACTGCTTATCTTCCATCAGTATTTTGGGGCAGGTTCAGGTTCAGTTCCACGGAGTGAGGGCAACCGTGCAGAAACACAGCACGGGATGGCTATTGCACAGCCACAACAGCAGATGGAGATGAGATTACCCCTGCTAGACAACGTAGTGTGTGTGTGCAGTGTGTGTGTGTGTGTGTGTGTGCGCGCATGCGCACTTGAGTATGCATCAGTTTCCTCTTTCCATTTTAAAGGCCTGCCTACCCACAAACACAATTTTCATTTGGTCATGTATCGCAGGTGTCTCCTAACTTTCACTGCGTGTGGCAAGAGCCTCATTATGTGCTCATACATAAATGCAAATGATAGACATTGGCATTCATTTTAGTCAGTGGGACAGTGACCCTGTCACTTCCAGGAGTTACACCCACACACCAAATCAAATATCTTTTACTTGATCTCACTCACAATGTCATTCTCTCTTTCTCAAGCGCACACACACATGGGTAAGTAATTAATGGTATTGGGAGAAAAGAAGGACATTGCATAGTCAAGACACTTGTAGATGTAGAAGAACATGATTTGCACCATAGAAAAGGAGGACAGATAATGCCTCGTCAGGAAATAAACCTCTCCGCCTATGATAGAAAAAATTCAGAAGAAACTAAAAGCCTCAAGAGCACATGGGAAATTTCAACTAATTTATGTGATTCTCTACAGACATGTATGCCCCAGCACAAATGAGTACACCTGTGTGTGTTTCTGTGCGTGTGCGCATGCCCCCACGCGCGTGCCCGCGCGTGCGAGCTAATCTGCTGCGTATGTAAATCTGCTGTCTGCAAATGTGCAGCTGATTGTGTCAGCAAAATCACCATGGTAACCTGACCAATAACAAAACCCAGAAACAGGCCGTAGTTGCATGATATCCTGTTGTCAATGAACATGCAGAGGAACTGGCACTTGGTGCTGTGGTTCACTTTCCTGTGTGCACTTGCATGTTCGCAGGACTGCAATCATTCATGAATGTACTCTCTGACTACCGGTCAAATTGTAACTGCATATACAAAAATTCTGCCTTTGGACTCATTTATTTTTTGTTGCACCACAAAGACAGAACAAGAAGCGACTGCATGGGAAGCAGGAAACGTTCAGACACGACAGACGGGACCTGGTCAAGGCTTGGTATCATGACACCTCTGGAGTGTGTTTGTGCGTAATATGTGCTGGGACAGAAATTTGAGACGGTGTGTTCCCACAAATATGACAGGCTCGCTGTCCACTCGACCTACCTTGTGGGAATTTCGCTTCAAGGCATGGCATTAAGTAAATATACACACACACACACACACACACAAAACACAAAGGATTGTTAGCCAGTTTCCAGCTGAGCAACAATATGCCATCAGAGGTAAACTTCCTGGACCACCAAGCATGTCGTCACCCTAACAGGGAAGCTGATGTCAGGGTAAGCAAACACAATCACCATCACAAGTGCCATCGCAGCACTGTCATAAACTATCAGCTGAGGCAAGAAAGAGAGGGAAGCCTCGGATAGTTTCCCTTCCTCTTGTTTTTCTTTTTAAACGACAGAAGAATGCCAGTACAAAAACGTTAATGAAAGTCTGTAAGAGCTGTGATCTCTCATGAGACAGCTACATAATTACTATATGTGGGCAGCCAAGCTTGTGGATACAAATCAAAAATTGAGGGATTGTGCAGAGGGCGAGGGAGTAATTTGAGGTTTTGCAGCAGTTACGGGCAAAAACACAAAACCTCATCTTGGCAAACAGCAACTACTCCTAGATGAATGGTGTCATGGCCTTGCATGTCCAAATCCTTCAATCAGGCAGCTTTTTGTTATCCTGACGAGTGACAGCATTAAAATGTGTATACGCACCAGTAATTTTCTTGAAACCTTTTTAGTTTCTCTCCACCGCATTAATCTGAGTAGTTCATAAGTGCTGTGCGTAGTGTTACTTTGGTTTCTGTGATTTAGTTTGGAATATTGGAGTATCAACTTAAATTCCAAAGAATTGTGAAGACTGACATCACATTCCTCCGTCTCTGATTTTGAGATCACCAATGCATAAAAGAAAAATATCCATGATGCAAGAGTGAGTGATGGCTTAAAACAGTGATTCTTTGTGCTTTTCAGCTCTGCAGGACGTGAACTTGAGCTCACACAGAGAAGGAAAGACAAACGAGAAAAGCAGAGATTATTTGAGTGAATTATCTAGTGGCAAGGTGCTGACACCCACTGTATATACATTATGAATATGAGCATACGTGCAGCCCTTTGTGACTGCAGGTTTGAAATGAACAGTGGATTAACAAATCTCTTGTTGGGTGACAAACTTGGCAATCAAGCAGGTTCTAATGCTGATTCTGAAAATATTGATATCTGCAACAGTGTGGGTGGATCTATCTTGGTTAGAATGTTTACAGCTATCATCCTACATTCTATTGATCACGCTCTTGACGTATTTCACCCATTACGCAAAAACTCTGCAAAACTGATTTGCTGTGTTCAATTGTATGAGATTTCAGTGAGAAAAAAACGTTCAATCTCTTGTCATAAATTTGGCCTGAAACCAGCACAATTACGTCCTATAAACCCAGATTATTTGGTACTAAAAATGGCACAAATAAAGATTGGCTGAATGTATGAATCATTTCTGAAGTGCCTTACATCTTTGAACATGTAATATACTGTTGAGGGAAAAGGAAATGTCAGTGATATGTGATCCAAAGAATTTGTTTATTTACATGAATATTTTCATAAATATATTTTGCAACTTTTGAAAAAACTGAAATGAAATGAGTACAACAAGCTGTCAGGGTAGTGTTCAACGTCTTTGACCACAACGTAATAAGCAAGGCCTCTTCGCCTTTATTAATGGGACATCTATTTTCAGACATATCACCATGCTTGTTTCTTGACAAGTTTCTTGGGTTGCCTACACCAAATCATTCTACTGGTGCCGGCCTAAACTCATTGTGGCTATTTGGACGTCTCTCAAGGGGAGCTGAAAAGGGTCTTTATTCAGTCCTTTATTTGCATAATAATCGTGTCTGTATCGTGTCAACTAAGAGCTGGGGCCTGTTATAACTGCCGATGAGGGGCTCACCAGCAGCATGTGCCCATGATCCATGATGTCTTGCGGGCGTGGGAGCTGTGTGGGTTTAAGGCTGTGTTGCTGAAGACTAACCTAATTGGACACGACAACAGGAAATGACATCGGCCACAGGCCCATGGGGATCTGGGTTGCATCTCCTGAGAATCTGCTAATGGCAACATGTGTGAACTTATGGATGTGGATGTATAAGCGCAGAGACCTTGGACGTTCATAATTGAACAATGGATGAAGCCAAACAGTAGTATCAACACACACTTCAGCACACACTAGCCTGACCATGGTCAAACAGTTGCCTGTTCCTCTAGGGTCACACCGCACCATGTTCAGTGGCTGCCTCGCTGTGATAATGAGAACTCAGTGCTGGTATCAGCCTTGTTCAGCAGCTGATCACTGGCCTGAGACAATGCAGGCCTTTACACAAGGCTGTGCCATTAAACACAAGCATTTTCAATCTATGCTATCGTTCCTGCTCAGTGTAAAGAGGAGCCATGGATGTCAAACAGCAGACACGGCTAAAATGTAAAGGAAATGGCAAGCAGGCTGAGTAGCCGCAGAGGAGGAGAGTTTAGAGGAGGGGAGAACAGGACAAAAAAAGAGAGAGCAGAGTAGAGAGGAGTGGGGAGAAAGAGGGAGAAGAGAGGAGACGCCGCCAAGGGAGAGGCTGTGTGTTAGGAGTGCTGAGTATGAGACAGACTTGCAAGATTAGTTGGTGTTGCTATGATTTGAGACATACCCTCTCCACGTCAGCCTTAGTCACATTAATGTCGGCATCCATCTTCTCAAAATGTTGCTGTGCTCTCTCTGCCTCTTTGCAATCTTTTTCAAACCTCCTTTTACACTGGAAAAAATACAGAGAATAAGAAACTTGAAACACAAGTGATATGACACATTTCTCATACCTAGACAGGAAACACTAAATTAGGAATGGACATCCTGTGTACTCCGCTTAACCTGACCTTTATCTAACGTAATGATGGGCGTCACAACACGTATGGATGCGTCATATACTGTACATATCAGACCCAGTGTTGTGTGTGACAGAGGTCAGTTCATGCCATTGACAAAGTGATGGGGTCTGTCAAAGTTTGCAGATTAAATAAATGTTCACAGTGGACATTTGTGTACTGAAAAACAACCATTCATCAAACCCTCTTTCGACTGCTCTTACCGCACAATCAGTGTTTGTTGTGCGAATGTGCTCTCTGAACTATGCTTCTCTGCAACATGTGCACAATGGGATCATTGAACGCACAGCTAGTTGGAGAGGACAAGGCAGTTATGCATTGCTCTCATGGCCCCTCTCTCTCCCCTCTGTCAAAGGGGCCAGGCGGAGATAAGAGGTGGTGTTCTGTCCAGTTTCGTTTTCAAAGCCGCCTCTCCTACAGCAGCGCTTATCTGTTACTTTTTCAACTCAGCAGACCAAACCAAAAACATAAAGCTCAATCTGCTACGTTTCCTAAGTGTTTGGTGTAAAAGATCAGATTACGTCATCATCGATTTATAATTTATCTTTTAAAAGTTCTACGAATAATTCAGAGAGTATACATTCACAGACACAATTTCACAACATTGTTAGAGTAGCCTGGACAGATTGAGGTTTTGCACTTGTCAGACTTCAAAAATCTTGGACCAACCAAGAAATGGACAGTGCGCAAGGGAGGTGAAGAATACAGTGCAGGCATGGCGCAGAGTGTAAGGAGTACTTAGTGATAGGCAAATAGCTGCTAGAGCGAGAGGGGCGGTTTACAAGACAGTTCTGAAACCTGATATGAACACTGGCTCTGTCTGATAACAAGGAGACTGAGCTGGAGGTGGCAGTGATGAAGATGCCCAGAGATTGTTGGGGATGGAGCTGCCAGGCAGGAGAAGAGGAAGACCACAGAGAGGCTGCATGGATATAGTGAAGGAGGACATGAGGGAAGTGGATGTTTCACTTTATGATTGGAAGGACAGAGGGAGCTGACGAAGAAGGATCCAGTGAAATGAAACTTGAAGGGAGCAGCCGAAAGAAGTTGAAGAATTTCTAAAACTTATTTTGAATCATAGAGTAAGGTACTCCTCTACTTCTACTGTTCATAGAACTTGAGAGGTATGGCGGCCCAATATGGTTACTCACCGTCTCCAGCTGCTTCCACGAACTCTCGATGTGCTGCTGTGCTTTGCGTCCATCATTGAAGTGCTTCAAAGAGAAGAAAAGAAAGGGGGGAAAGGGATCTGATTTTTAGCAAAGCTGGCTTGCATATCAACATAAAATTATCACTTTGTGAACATTTGTGATCATAATCTGCTCCATACTTGAGCGTGAATTTATTCAAAACGGTGTTACCCTCACAAATGCTAAAAAAAATACTCTATTTTGGAGGTCACAGTTTGAGAATGTATAAACAATAGTAATGTAACAAGACAGTTAGGAGGGCAGACAAACAATGACATAAGGCAAAAAACATGATAAAAAATGTGTTTTTACATGGATGACATCAAAAGGAAACATACATTGAGATAGCCCATGGGCAATAGGTGCATGAGCACTAAGGGCAAGACAAGTAGCCCGAAGTGGACAGTTGTGCGGCCGGATGAGACAAATTGCTCATGTCTTGCCATATACAAAGAGACCGGCATGCTAACGAGGCTACGGAGGCAGCCCTCAAAACCACTGCTTTCTCACCAACGCCAGATGGTGATGAACTGAGTACACAGCTGCATTCAGCTGCTTTCCAATTTATATCCTTTTACATGCGCCAAAACTCAGAACCCATCACAATTTTGTTACATAATGTGAATTCTTGTAATGACAATAAAGATTCCTGATTCCTGATATGATTTGGTAAAAAAAAAAAAAAACTCAAGCCTCTGAGTTAACTGGTTTCAGGAGAGCTATCAGTTTTAAGCAAAATTTTTCAGCAAATCCATTGAATAATCACCACGAAAATTGCACTTCAGAGATGATCTCAGACAAACCCTGGTTCCCCAGACTGCAGGAAAGAATGAAAGTATCTGAACTGAATTTCGATGTACCCCTTTGCTACTCACTGGGAGACCAGGGCCATGGTGAATAACAGAAAACCGTTGTACTACTCTAAGCATTGCAGCCGTCTGAATGGCACAAAGGATCCCGGATCATGCTATTTGCTTAGCAGTAGCGAGCAGAGAGCGGAGAACTGACAGCCAAAGCAAAGCTAGTGTCTCATGGGTTAGTTTCACCCCCCCAAAAAACTGGGATATGAGAATCTTAGTGAGGGCACACCGCTGAATGCTGGTTTACAGAGGATAATCTCACTTCTCATTTCCTACACTTAATAGGGAAGCAAAGTAAAAGGAGGAAGTGGGTTAGTATTTCAGAGGAAGTACTTGAGCAGTCACAGAAAACAGGGTGCATGGAAGTTGTAGCATCACTCTGGAAGTCTGGCTGAAAATGATGGCTCTGATGTTCAAAATCCCTGTGCTAAGCGAGATGATACAGATTTGTTACTCCACTGCAGCATGAAGGTCTTTTTTTCTGTGTGGTGACATCATTGCTATGATAGAACATTTCATCAAGTAAATATTTGTCTCCATAACAACACTCTGAAAAAGCACCACCTCGTACGCCTCTATCAACACATTTTCCATCACATGAGTGCAAACAAAGTACACAACCCTCTCCAAACACTTTCAATTCTGTGAAGAGCTACAGTCATTAATAACTGGGTCACAGCACCATGTGGAATGTAGGTATGGATCACCCTGGAAGCAGATGTTGGGGCTTTCTGTGGGGTTTGTCGTACGGCCTGCCTGTGTTTGAAGTATAACAAGGAATGCAGGCAAAAGTTTGGTCCATTTTCATCCAGGCTACAATCTCAGCAAAAGCAGCAGTGCAAAAAATATTAGAAAAAATAAAAATGTACAAAAACATCCCATCCATCCCTAACACAGCCCTGGGAGCAGCAACATGTGACTGCAGGCCCAACTTGTCACAGCTGGACTGCTTATAAAGGTCAGCAACCTATAGCTGCCAGGCTTTCAGGACATCATGTCTGACAACAATTTCTGACCCTTGATTCCTTATCAAGCCAAATTAAGACTGCCATTAACAGAGAATTAATGAAGTGCCACACATACAAGGACAGCAAGTGGACACTGACTTTCGGGTTAGAGGCTTGACGGTGCTTGCATGTGACATTGTTTTTCCAGTCAAAGAAATTCCTGATGCCGGCTACTGATGTCATGTCCTTAATGCTAGACACCCTCCAGCAACAAGCACTATATGTAAGAATGACTTTGTTTCGATGGATTAGAAGCTTATCTCATGTTTAAAATTCCAGATCCCTGCAATTTTCTCTTCTATTGTTTCTGAATGCAGAAACAACAGACTGGTCAAGATTTATGGAGCATGATGTTGTCTTCAAGAACTGCACTTAATGTTGGATGTAACACGTTCCTCTGTGAGCTATGGTAAAATACTGAATGCTGAAGCCAAAATCTACCCTTCCATTAGCATGTGTTATCCATGTCCTGCACCAAGCTAAGGTAAGAGACAGCAGTGACGGTATTTCGGAGGACATGAGTGATGGCGACTTCCTACTACTATTATGTGTCTGTGTGACATGCTGTTAATTTGCCCTGACTACATAAGGACCTCTCTTCTGCCAAACTTGAGGTTGGAACAAAACAAAACACATTCCAACTCAGTGTGAGCACTTAAGTGCTCACCTGTGCCTGTAGGTGTACAAAGAGTGGCACGTGTACTGCACATCTGCATGTTCACAGGGGCTGATATATGACTCAAGCGAAAGGACTGAACACCTGCAGACGAGTGCAGCTGTCATCATGTATATCGTCATAATCCCTCAAGTGGATGGCGTGTTTGACCAAATAGGCATTATGAAACTGCAGGGGTCATTTACTTGGTGGTCATTCTGCTATGAGCATGCAAAGACCAAGGAAGAGCCATTGATCGGTTTTCATATTTCTCTTTAAAAAAAAGCGTAAAATTAAATGAATGTGAGGCAAGTCCACAGTCCAGAGGCACATTGTTCTCGTAGACCCTCCTTGAATCTCGAGAGACCAATGAGAGTGAGTCCCCAGAGTCACACCTTCCGAAATGTATTTTACATGGCATTATGGTCTTCAGCAGACACCCCAGAAACAGCATTTTGAATCCTACTCACTGATTACGTACTAAAATTTAGACGGCATATATATAATAACCAAAAGGTTAGAATGAAAAAACAAAACAAAACTGTGAAACTTAAGAGCTATATGCAAAAATGTCAAACATCTTGACTTGTTTCAAGAATCTCAGAAGAAAATTACCGTTTATAACAATTGTGCAGAATATATAACATTGTATTTTATATAAAAAATAATGCAAATAAAATCCATCTTTCAAACACATTCTCTTCAGATTCCTGTCCCCTGACTCACCTCGGTCTTTAATCCTGAGCTGATAGGAGCTAGAGGGAGGCTCATTCAGGGGTGAAAACAAGGTACCGTAGGCTGGGAGACTCACAAAACAATAACTCACAGGAGCAAAGGAACAAATTAAATATTTTAGGTATTTGTCTGGGTTTCCAACTTTTAGATTTTACCTCTGGGATAATGTTCATATAACATACAAAATGTTTCCCTATTAAGTGAGCGGAACAGGTTTTGACCCTCCTTAAACCCCACTGTCTGGATCTGTCTCTACAGTGTACTGTACACGGGTCTAGCATAGAGACCACCATTAATGCTAATACTGTATACAGAATGCAAACAAAATTCAAGTGTAAAAGAACAGGCATAAGCAGGCATAATGAATTGTACGTGTGAATCCCTCTAAATGCTGCTAATATCAAATAATCCCACTCTTCACCAGAATGACAGAGAGACGAATACTGGGCAAGAAAGAGGCAGTCTCAAGGGAGAGAGTTTGGACGTATAAAGGAAAAGAATTAGGGAGTAGAGGCGACATCCTACAAGGGGTACCTGAGGGCAGCAGAAGCCCATGCAGATAAGCCCTCACAGAAGAGTGCCAAAAAGAGACACTAGCCAGGGACTGTTTTGTGACACAATGCAACCACACGAGCAAGCCAAGTGATGGCCCAGAGGGAATCTTACTTAAAATACGGATGGTCCGGAAACCCCCCCAGCACAATCTCTCCACAGTGGAATTTGCGTGTGTACTCAAAAAGCTGCTGCTTCGCTACCACAGCTTCAACTATATAATCGATAACTTGTGACCCCGTGAGCAAACAGAGGAACATGTGGTGGTCCTGCGAGTCAGATATTTGCCACAAGTGCCACTGAGTGACATGCTGCTTCAGCTGAGTTTGATGTTGCATTAGCAATTCTGCCAGCACGCACACATCACATTAAGAACCCAAAAGATTTTTAGCACCTTTTCCAGCTTGGTGGCTTGCTTTACACACCATAGATTTGATAGGATCCCACTCTTGTCTTTGACTGTGCAACAGCAGGGCCACTCATCTTAATGAGGACTTCATTCTTAAAGGGATTTCAGGGTAGTTTGCTGGAAAGCATTTATCTTTCTTCAAAAGAGTAAAATAATCCTGCTGAGATAAGAGGCTGTACCTTAAACTCCTATTACAGGACACAATCAGTCACTTTCTTATACTCATATGTATTTTCTTTAAGATGACCTTAGCAGAATTAACAAAAATTTTGTATGTGACCTTTCTCCCAAACTTAATCTCCTCATGGATTATGTTTGGAAATGAAGTAAACATTTGGCCAACAATATTAAGTAGAGGGTCAAAAGTCAGAGGCAATGCCACTAATACTAAAAATTGCATAACTCTATGGGAAGAATAAAGACTCCTCACTGATTTTCTCTCAGTCTTGAGCTCTTGCAGGTAGCGTGACAGCTCCACAATGATCTGGGACATCAAGTTCTCAGCGATGACTTCATGTTGACCTGCGTAGTCATTTAGCTCGTTGAGAGTCGACAGGAAGGCTTGACAAAAAGTATACCTAGAGAAGCACAGGAGATTGTGGCCAAAATCCCATTTAGAAATCTGGTGTTTGTTAAGATGCACCGATACTTACTTATTCTCCTCTTCTTCTCGAGAGTTCTTCTTGGGTTGGTACTTTTTCGACAAATTCCTGTGGGAACACAGATTAGAAAATTTGTAAGAGATAATTCCCCATGATTTCACAAAAGGTGTTGTTTTTAACGTCTGGCAGTTTGGCATTGCGATTCCTCCCCACCAATCAGAGCGTTTTCCACATCACCCCATTCCAGGTCAGAAGTCATAGCTCCAGGAGAACACGAGAATCACTCACTACAAATAAGGACGCTTTTTTTCATGCAGCCGGAGGCCCTGTTTTGACATGGGCAAAGAGGAGGCGACTAATGTACAATCTGTGTGATCTGCAGGAACAGCTAGATGGAGGCAGGGTAATGTGGTGATCAAACAGAATGTGTAACCATTTTGGTAGTGGTTGATGGTGGTGTTTGACAGTTGCTGCAGGTCATATGGTTGTTGGATCACGTAGCTGTCTCTGGTGGGTCAACTTTTGCCACCGATGATGGTCTTTGTTCCATACTCAAGTGGTATAAACCTTTAGGCCCAGGTGGACTTAAAGGGTTCTTATGACCACTGTGTCAGCACCATAACAGCAACTACATTGAGAAAGCCAGAATGAGTGGACCTTGAGAACATTTTGTTGGATGAAGAGGCTCTGTTGTTGAGTCAAACAGCAACAATGAAAAGATCTTCACTCATACATCCTCCTGCAAATCATTGTGCGCCTCAATGCACCCAGTGAGTCTTTCAGGGTTGCCCACTCCTCCTTTTGCCATAGTGAGAGAAACAAACATTCCATGAAAAATGCGAACAAGCAGATACCTTGCCTTGAAAGTCAACCTTGCAGTCTATGAATTGTTTTAGTGAAGCTGAACAAACCTTGATTTCCACTTTGTATTTGCTGTGAACCACTCGACTACATGCCAAAAATGTGGCTTGCATTACAATTGCTGAGCCGTTAAAGCACACATTCAAAGTCGCTCAGTAGCAACAGTAGCTGCAGCTTGAGCCTAGAGGGCTTCTCTCCTTTGACAGAACCAGCAATGCAGGAAAACGGCAGATAGGGTTTTACATTTGGTTTGAGTGGAATTAGAGTGAATACAGGCCAATAACAGAGCCATATTTATCAATGAAGCTGAGAGATCTCCTATGCCAAAGCAATGACATAAAACATTCACTAATGGAAAATACTGTTAATTCACTAGTTTACTTTGTAGTAGAGGTGCTGATAAAAAAATTAATGGGTTAAAACTATAATCCATTGTCCATCCCCCCTATTCCTACACCCCCTACACGTGATCTGGGCATCCTCACCCTCTGTGTTGCGCTGTTGCTGGGCAGATCTACCATATCTATCTGTCTCGCTCTCACTGTCCTTCACACACTCTCGTTTCTAATTATAGTTGAGGCTCACTCATTCATGCAGTCACACACATATTGTATGTCACATAACATGGGCATCTTACTCAATCTCATATCAAAAGCAAGTCAAAGTGTTATGTTAGCAAATGTTGTTGCAAAGCGATCGTTCCTGTGCCCCTGGCATAATCACGTGATAGGGCTATACTACACTACTATCACATTCAAGCCAGACTGATTTTTCAACCCCCCTCTCCCATGCTGAAAATAGCATTTCATTCCTAATGTTATGTGGATTATGTCAGTCTGGAATCTAGGGGCAGAGATGTCCTTAATGCGCTGCTCCACACTGGGGTAAACGGCAACATTGCACACATTTATATCAATTCAGTAAAGAGGATTACCCCTGGATTAGGGAAGGGGATGACCAGCATGGTAATAATAGGAGGGTAAGAGTATTAGTAGTAGCCCTTCATGACACACATTTGGTTAAACCAACTGTATGTATGCATCTTAAAATGTATATTGATTGAGGAGTGATCAACTAAAACCATTTGAGGACAGATTTTGTTTTAGAGCAAATTTCACAGCCTAAAAGGGGCAGAATGCATCAAAGAGGCAGACGCATCACTTAATTTCTAATTCAGTTTCAAACACCATTCAATTTTGTGTTTTGGTGTTGTTAAACCAGATTTAATGCGATGAAGTTGCTCATGGGAGATTAACAATCCAGAGCTCATTTTCAGTAGCACAAAGAAACACATTACATAGTGACCCTGGACACTTAACCTATTATCAATGTGTATGTATACATCACTGTGGTAAGTGTAGGCGTCATTGTATTTCGGGTAACTAATAGAAAAACCTCTTTGGTTAAATGAGGTCATCTTAACCATAATAAAATGGATAAATCAAACTGTTATCCCAATAGTAAATCTGACTTTATCCCGAAAAAGATTTGGAGTGTTGTGGTCAAAGGGGGTAGTTTTTTCAACACTGGATTGTATTAGTAAATCACTGTGGAGAGGGGGTTGGCACTGATCTTTGGGCCTACTTATTGGTACTAAAAAGTGAGTTGTGGAGGTTCAGTTGTGGGAGGATGGAGCTGTGACACCCTTAAAACACTTAATTGCAAAGAAAAGTGTGCACAGGGAGAGCAGGGGGTGTATAGTGGGAATGAGAAAGAAGGGGACAAAACTTGTGGTTGGATGAAAAAATGTGGGTCAGACATGGGCTCCATAATGCTGATACCTAGTTTCCATGGAAACACAACCAACCCACGCTGTCAGAGGCTGACTTCCCCTTGCCTGAAGCAGAGGCAAGAAGTGAACACCTTTGAAGGTGACAGGGATGGAAACAGACTTGCGTTTGAAAGCGAAAAAAATGATCATCCTCTCAACAACAGTCTATAAATGTAATACAAAAGTTTTGATTATTCAACAAGTGATTTTTTCATTGTTAACCTACACCGTGTAAATGTCAGAGGTCAGGTTCAGATATTTAGTGAGTGGGTGGGCGTTCAGAGTTTGGCTTTGGGGACATTTGCAAAGATTAAATTCTGCTGTTACGGTTTCTCAAGAGACATGTTGTAAGTTTGGGTAACAGGTCAACACATGCACTTTACTCACCTAATTTGTTTTGCATAGCTAACTTCAATTTCTGACCTCTCCTTGACAAATTTGGTGTACCTCTCCACGAATTCGATCCCCCACTGTGTATGCTTCTCCAAGTTGTCAAACTGATCCTGCAGAGAGAACCAAATCAGAAAGATTAGTTCATGCAAAAGCAAGTGCAGATGTTCTCGATCTGTCCAAAAGAAACACCAACACAAACCCAGAATCCTGAAATACACAAGATAAAACAAGCTGCTGTTGTATAATTTGTGCTACTTTGAGCAGATGTGTATTTCTCGTACTCTCGTTCTCCAACTTCTAGAGCTTTTTTGTCATGCACTCTTGCAATACGAATGAAGGACAATATGCACTTGATTGACCCAGGAAGTTAAAAGATGAATGTAAAACTCAAGTGTTTTTCTCCTCCATGCATCATGGATGAAACATCAGTGTCCATTCTGACATTTTAACACAACTTTCCTGCTAGCATTCCCGATACTTAATTAAATAGACAATAAAGGCTACCATTGTTTTTATAGTTGACCATAGGGAACACCCTTCATCTGGCCCCCTTCAACTAAATGAGCAAATCTCCTCCGCAAATACAGTAGTTGGTCTCTTATTCGAAGCCAAGGAATACACATAAATATATGACCTATTTTCTCATGGTCATTAATCACAGAGGCACCTTTAGAGATTTTACGCATAGCCTGCAGAAGCACAAGGATTAAGTCTTTGCGAGAGGAAGACATCCTTTAGAGCTGCCAGTGCAAACAAAGAATCCACAATCGACACACAAACACACACACTGTAGAGTACAATGTACTTCAAACAATGAGAGGCTATTAAACAGAGGCTATTAAACAGTCTCTCCCAGTCTCTCTCACCAGCAATTCATACAAAAGAGTAAAAACTACTTTTGATCACGTAAGATGGAAACACACACACCCAGGCACACATAGAATGCCGGAAGAAACCTGTGGCAGTTACCTCCATAAATACAATTCCTGAACCATACTAGAAAGACTAGTTTAGCAAAATTTAAAAACAATATTGACCTTAGTGCTGCTCCAACAGCTCCCCATTCTCTCCTCCATTTGTAGATGTATTTGTGTGATTCTAGCCTAGAGCTTCTCTGCCATGAAAGTGTGTGTCTAAATTTCTGTGATTCTCTCGAGTGCACGCTTTGACTGCTCTGTGCATTGAGATTCTCAGGAAGTGGTTACAGTGAAAGAAGATTGAAGGTAACAGGAAAGACTTCAGCAGTGCACTTCTTTTTCAAGTACCTCTACTTTTGTCTATGGGCCATATCAATTCATATATAATTGTAAGAAAATCTCCAAAATAGATTGAGAAAGACTGCAGAATTCATTCAGACAACAAACTGGCATGAATTACTCAAGCAAATCACCCAACTGAGGAGGTATCGTCGGTCTGTCCTCTACTGTTCCTCACTTTCAGTGAGCACTGGATTATCAGCACCTCCATCAATGGAGCAATGGCAAGATAACAGATAACCATTCATTATATGGAAATTTAACCCTCCACTTGTTTTAGCCTCAATTTATCTTTTAATACTCTGCTGCATCGTGCCTCTGTTTCCCTTGTCTTCCACTTAGAGCACTCAGAGTGATGTTTTAGCAGTTCTTTTCACTATAACTAGGCAGCAACTGTTCTTAAGGGGCTCAAACTGAATTCTAATAGGACATAAACAACAATAACGATCCATGTATGCATACAAACCACGGCATGTAAAATCCTCCTCACTATTGTCTCACACACTTTCCGACATAGATAACTCAGGATTACCCTTTTTTGCAGGGGCACCATGTTATCTCTCTGTCTTGGTGAAGAATGTGTACCCTTGAAATCCAGAAAATGTCTGTCTCCAAAACAGTATAGCAAACACTTGGATTAGGTTTGATACGGTATCCACAGCAGCATTTCACAGGTATCCAAGTCATGCAGAGTACTGATAATTGTATATCCACAGTTCTACTCTCACACAAAAACAAAGAAACAGCACAGCTGTAGTAGGCAATTCCCGATCGTCTGAAGGCACCAGAATCCCAGCAAGACAGGGGAAAAATCGATGCAGAACTGTGTCATGCACTCATTTGAAGCAATATTCAGGCTGCTCCATCAGGCATAAGGCTGAGGAAGGGGGATGAGCAGAGGACAATGAGGGAAAAACAAAGGGAGGCGGTATTACATGGGCGGGGATTAAATTGTGGAGGCACTAGCTCACTTGGCGAGTCATACAAGTCTATATGTTACATTTTGGTATCACAATAAAACTAAGAAACACAAAAAGCATACTGTTCAAAATGAATCATAGTAAAGCATGAGGGAGATAAGATATTCTCAGAAAAGCGGATATTTAGAGAGACAATTCCACAGCTATCAGGAAAAAAGGGCAAGTGATTAAACATGAATAAAGTGGCAACAGATGTTTGTCCGAAGCAGGCAAGACGACATCCAGCCGCTCTGTCTCATAGATTGTTAGAAAAACGGTGAGGATTCCAGGGAGAATTTGGATAAGAAAAATCCACCTTGAAACTGAATCTTTATGACATTTTCAACCACCAGCACTGCCACTTAAGTCAAGTATGCTGACTGACTGAACGAAGATCAGATGGTGCGAGTCTCTTTCTGTTGCAGCATGCAGAGTGAAGGTGCATTTGATCAGCTCTATATAATAATCATTTGCCAACCAGAGAGGTTCAAAATCAAAGCTAATTTCTGAGTATTTTCAATGCTTAGCTTTGCTCATATGCCCTACATTTAAATATGCATACAGAATAAGATTGAGCAGGAAATATGGCAAATCATTTAAGACAAAAAATGGCAATGTTGGACAAGAAATAACCGTGTCAATTTGCATGCGGATGCCTAAGTCTCAAAATTTGAGGGATGAAATCATTTTCCACATATGGCAACCAACTGCTCCAGAATATTCAAGCTACTCGCATCAGTCACTTCAATTGCGTCGTGTGTGGGAAATCAATAGACTGCCAATGTGAACAATACACAAGTTGGCGTGCCTGTGTGCAGACGGCATATGTGGGATAAACAGCACTCTGGTTTGGCCCCCAGCTGAATAGTATCTGTAGCTCCTGTCTCAACTTCTACTTTGTCATCTGTGGCCCCTGACACCTGACCTTGTTCCTGCAGGAGGGAGCGAGGAGGGGATTCCTTCTGGAGAAGAAACGGCCCAGCCCTAGCCTGTTACTACAGGATACATTCACCCTTACTGTGATGTATGTGCTATTGTGGTAGTCTGCAAAGGAAAATAAACTCAAAAAGAGCATCTTAACATTTCAGGAAATGAGGAACGACTTCAAACTGAGAGCAAAAGACTCTCCACTGTTGATATTTGTATTTTCAGTTGGTGAAGGTCCCCCACATGCTCTCTGAAAACAAATGTGTACATGTTTCAGGATCAGCCTGCTGACCTCTCATTGCTTACAACTGCTGATGCGGATTACTGCATATTTCAATGTATTACTTTGGTTGTAAATCTAAAGTAATGCACATTATTTTGTGAGCATTGCCTCTCTTGTTGACACTATTAACACTAACTGACCAGCATCTTTATGGTGTATGTTTCCTTTCGGATTATGCACTGGCATTAGCATTCTGCTTTGAATTAGTCTGATGGCCTTATTCTTTCCAACCAGCATTTATCACATCAAATGTGGAAGAATGGCATTCTAAGACATGAAATATATCTAAAAACAGTTGTTTGTCTCATTGCCACCTTAATGACAGCAAGTACTATTTGTCTTATGGGAGTTCTTCATGCCACCAGGGTGGGCAGTTGAGAGTTTTTGTTTTCTGCAAAACAGAAGTGCTCAGAATCAGAATCAGAAATTCTTTGTTGATCCCATATGAAAATTGGGATAAATAAAAACACAATGTGAACTCTCTATACGCACACGATTAGAGAGGGAACAGTGTCAGAGAAAAGTTGGTGCTGGTAATTAGAATAGGAACAAGTGTTAACACGAATGTAGGGAAAAGTCAGCAAAAAGTACAACAGAAACAGGAGTGACAGTGTCAGGCGCCATACATGTTGGTGCATGCATACTACACTGCTGTCGGAATTGGCTGATCAGTATCAATAGCAGCAACAGTGGGAAATCCATCATTAATTTTTAGTCGTTCAGTAAATGGGTGAGCTACTGCAAGACAATATCCTCCTTCCACATACTGTAAATTGTCATTGTTCACTGGAATTCACCTGTGCAAAATTGTCATGACACAGTTTCTATAAGGAGATTGGCAAGAACCATGCACTAAAATATTACTTTATGGCCATTTAAATGTGTTGCGAAACATTACATCTGTACAGTTCCGAACATGTTGCCTCATGCCTTAAGAATGCAGACAACACTGGGAAGCAGTACACAAGTCGTCTATGCTTTTTGTTAGACCAGTGGCTAGATCATGACCCAACAGGTTGGTAATGCTAAGACAAAGGATCCCTCCAAAGTGACAATTCCCTGTAAATTGTGCCAACTGAAGGAGGAGGCACTTCCGACTAAGTTAGTTGTGGAGCACAGCTAAGTTATGGACCACAGTAGAATTGCTTCTTGGAACAGCATGTGTTATACCACTGCTAGTAGGTGAATGAGAGGACAATAAACTGGGAGGTGTTCTGGCAAAAGAAACAGATGAAGGAAGTTACAGACATTCGCTAGGGTTGTCTACATGTGTGGTGTTTCTGAAAACAAAGACGACATGTGGCAGCAAATTGTTTATTGGCCTCAGATTGAAAAATCCAGATATAGTCAGTTGTTGCCATTTGTGGTGAGGGCATTGGTTAAAATCGGCTTGGTATTAAGGATTTGTAGTACCATCCAAGGACGATTGTTTTGGCTGATGTACTTAACCCTCCTCTGAAGTACAAAAGTGTGTCTGCTAAAGCATATAGCACAATGGGTGGGGGAGAATAAACACTTTCCGTCAACTGTCAACCTGCCTATCCACTACAACTACCACATGTGACCGCAGGACAGAACACCATTGCAAACAAATTGTAAACTGAATATTAATTATCACTGATTTTAACCTTGCAAATTGTTAGAATGCATTTGAGTTTAGTCATAATAAAGCCTAACTCTCACATGAAATCTGCGGAGGGCAGACGTGGCCAAGAGATGGGAGAATCCATGGTGAGTTTGCACATAGATGTTCTCCTGAAAGGAAGAACAATGGAACAGCAGGCATCGTAGAACCTTTTGTCCAACCAACCCTGTCTTCTTGACAGAGGTTCAATAAAGAAGTGCAGTAAGTGAGTGAGTGAGGACTGCAGCTGAAAAATTATCTACACTCAATGATAAAGAGAGCTCTTCCACTGAATTGTCAAATTCCCTTGCCAAGCTATTCCTGAGAGTACAGAGTGATTTACAATCGTTCAAATGTTAATAACAACCGGAAACAAACTGTGAGTCAGAAAGAATGACTCAGCAGTGATGGCCTCATGTGCTGGCCTGATCTTTCACTGTCTGAGGGGAACAAGGAGGCCCTACTCTTTACACATGTCTACAGAACCTAGACCTAAATGAATGACTTGGGACTCTAGTTGTCAACCAAAAGCAAAACTTTGAGTCAAATAAGTAGAGTGACAAGAAGAATGGTTGTCAGGGTATTTCCAGGCAAGATAGTTAACAAGTGGTCTGATTGTTGCAGCCAAACCACCCATGCTTCATCCAATAAGTCCGGGAGACTCATGTCAACAGCTACTGCATTGTTCATGTTGCTATTATGCAAACCCTTTTCCTAAGCGGTCACTAATGGACCACCGCAGACTGGACGCAGCACACAGCCTCTGAGATGAGCCATCCTGAAGCACATCCACTAAAGGTTAAGATTCATGCATGAGTCGAGTCAACTTCTTTGTCTCTCTATTGTGGGCGTCCAGCAGCAAGAGCAAATATTTGGGGGACATGCCAAACCTTCTTTTGAACACACAAAAAGCTTTGTCGAAGAAAGTGGGAAGGATATTTCCTTCTATGAAAGCATTGTTGCTTTCAGAGCCCTGTCTAAAGCCTGTGCCAGCAACAAGTTGCAAACACAACTTGCAGAGATAGAAACAAATATCTGATAGCATGTGGTGCATCACTTATTTCACTTTATATTTTGCTAGAGAGAAGTGAAAAAGATAAAGAAAAGTGAATAAGATTATTTCCAGCATCCACAGCATCCACACATTAAAAAGACTATTCACAGTCCAACTAGTCCCCATTCAAGACAACTTGCTGCAACAATTATATGATGATCTCAAGAAGTGACACACATGCGCAGATGTGTGTACACTGGAAGTATACTGATTGACTGACTGACTGACTAACTGACTGACGGACTGACTGACTGACTGACTGATGGTCTGTCTGTCGGTCTGTCTGTATTTATGTATGTACAGTATGTGTGTATGTATGTATGTATGTATGTATGTATGTATGTATGTATGTATGTATGTATGTATGTATGTATGAATGTATGTACTGTATGTATACACACACCTACCTACTCAATTAGTGATAGCACTTTCACACATTGAGCAATGGGAAACTAGGACGTAGTCAGAGTTACTAGAATGGCGTAAGTTAACTTATTCCTGCAGGAGAAGAAGACAAGATTTACAGACTAATTTTTACAGAGATAGCAAGAGGTCACTACACAAGCTTTGTTTCCCTTTATCAAACTATTGTCCAGACACTGAAGGGCACGCTGTGGCTCCCTCACTGTGGTTCCCAGAGATCAGTTCCTTTTCATTTGAAAAAGAAATCCCTGTGCCAGCTCACATTGTGATTGACCGTGTTAGTGCGTTGGTATGTTCCTGTTCATTGAACCAAAAACTGTCTAGGAAAGTGAAGAACTGTCTTCTGTAGCAGAATCTTGGACAAATTGAGCAATTCAAGAAATAAAAGACAACTCCTTTACCAGTCAAGGAACATCATTTACTTGAGTCGTTCTATCCTCTCCCTACATAATGCAGTCCATCAAACAAGTGAACCACTAAATATCCTGTAACAGCTACAGATCTAAAAAGATGTCATCATCTGTGAGTCATCTTCTTTTACTCCCCTTATCATCCAATGGGGTGCTGCTGCTCTGTTGATTGGTTAAACTGGACAAGTGACATGCAATACTAATTAGCCACTATTTTAAATGAGCTCCTCCTGTGGATGAAATCATGATATCGAGTCATAGACAAGCATCCATGAAGGTTATTGAGAGACAGTTGAAATCTGGAATACATCTGGCAAAATAAAGCACAACTTCATCTTCAAGAGCAGAACAGTAACAGTATTTCACGCGTGAAACTGATTGTTTGCATAAAAACATATTGCTGAGGTCATCAAGATGCTTCATGGAGGCCTTTTCATTGACTTCGAAAAAGAACCTTAATTTGAACAGTTTCCGAATGATACTTTAAGATACAATGTTTAAGTGCACCTGTCTGTCTGTCGAGGCAGAGGAGCTGCTCTGGACTGCGCAGAATAGAAAACAACACGACGTAATTGGAGGATATGAAAAATACTTCAGACTAAACCTTGTGATACCAGAAAGACTTTAATAGATATAACGTTTAATGGTCTCTCACCATCAATCTATGTGTGCGGCCTGCTAAGAGACTCAATCCTGTATTCTGTCATTGCCAATTTGACTGTGACCGTTGCACAGGCCCTCTGATTTCGACGGTATCTTTTTACTGACACCACTGGAATAGCGAAAGTCACCTTTTCTATTGTAAGTTGGACAACACTTAGATAACTTCCGAGATTGCCTTGTCACTCCATGTCCAACTTTGAAAAAAGAGAACAAACAAAAGTTTGAACAACTGACTGGCATTCATTGATGCGGTATTCTTGAATAAGGAATACATCAATTAAGTATACACAGAATTTATGAATAGACTACACAAAAGCAACAAGAGAAAGACAGATTTCTGACGAGTACTGTTTTAAGCCAGTGCAGTGTATTTAAACTGCGGTCTGACTAACTGTATAACATGTATACGGTACCTGTATTGTTTTAATGTTGAATTATTTCACGTGTATTCAGTGGTGGAATGGAATAGAAAAACAGGAATTGTCAGTGGCTGTACTAACAATCTGATGTTAGATGCAAAAAAGGGGCTAATGCAAATGTCATATCACCCTACCACCCACATTAATGAATCACTCTGCGCCTGCCTGATGAAGGACCACACGTCCAAAACGTTGCCACAGAGCCTTCCAGTTGCACTCTTCTTCTGCTTTATATTTCAATTGTTTCGATGCCAAACTGGCACTTTTAATTGACAAAAATGCTGCAGTAAAGACCAACTTGGAAAGAAATGCAAGCCTCGCCGCCTCCTTTGTTTCTACGCTAAAAACACACCGCAACCAACAGCCACAGGCCCAGTGGAGGATCGAATTGCCAACATGACGCAGAGTATGCATCCTTCGCCGTCTCAATGGTGCATTTCCCCTAACCTACCACCCACATTAATGAATGTTGAGGTGCTATCACTTTGCACCTTGAAGACATCAATCAAATGTACATCAGCTGCTTAAGCCATATGAAGGACTAAGTGAATGTTCTTACTTTGGTACATGTGTGCTTTTCCCCCTCAGATTAAGCATTATGGTCATACACCACATGAACTATATTTAGAAGTACATACATATTGACGAGAAGTGTCACAACATTTGAGTGCTGATGGCTACTTGAAGCCCACACAATGCAATGGTTACTTCCATATTTGTTAGAGGTGTGAGAATGGGTGTCTGAGAAAGTACCCGCGGTGAGGAAGCATGAAGCTGTGGAGTCTTTGACAGAGTAGAGGATCTGAAACGGTGAAAATTGTTTACCTGAAGGGATCTGCAACAGTACGATAAACCGGATTGTAATTGTCTCCATTGTGGCACACTTGTTGGTTTTAGGCATGCAGAGATTCAGTTCATCTCGCCTCTTCTTCATTGCCAGTTGATCTTGCTATACAACATAATTACCGGTAAGCCCTCTAGTGCAAGTCATTCCAAATGGTAAACATTTTCATCTTTCCTCGGGTGCAGTCATGTGTCGTTTCTCTCCGTACGAGACAAGATTTTACCATCCACTGTGTGCAAACCTGAGACTGACTGATGCAAAACATGTGCAAGTTATCTGTTAGGCGGATAACAGTGACCATGACTATCATCATTCACATTTTCAGTACAGCAGCATATAAGTGATTTGGTGACTTCATCACAGACAAGGTTGGGTGATTGTCTCTGCAATCACCTGCCTTGCAGAGAGGTCAAACTGCTCAGATTAGCATGACGCTGAAATTTGTGTTCTGGTGTTACTTGACGCCAATAAATGAAATTCTATGCTGTTTAGAGCGTAAGCAAACAAATGACACTTATGTACCAGCATATAGCAGTGTTCAGTGCACAAACCAACAAGGCTCAGGTGACTCCTGTAAGTCATGTGGCAGCAGTGTAATTTCCTGTGCCACAGCAGTGGTTAGTGGCTGGCTTTGCAAATAAGTGAAGGATGACTAAAGGTTTGAAGGGTGGAAGAGTCAAAGAGGGCCGACTGTGAGTCATTTACTCAAGACTGAAAAATCCAGACAATGTACACCTTCCTTGTTCTCATGTGATCAAAAGAGAGGTGACGATAATGAATCACACCAGCAGCCAACTGGACACAATCCTCACCGTTTACCCCGGCTTGGGACCAGCGAAAGAGCTACACTACACAAGGAAGTGAACTTCTTGTGAATGGTTTCTTTTTATACAGATATACATATAAATTAGAAGAGTATTATTGGTCACATGCTCAATGAATTTGCGGTGACGTGAAATTTGAAATTTAAGTGGCATTCCGCACAGAAATTAGAGATTAAAAGTGAAGTGCAAGCACGGTGGCATGGGTGGAGGAGGGTGTAAGCAGTGGTTTTTGATATGCAAATAGCAGCTGGACTGACAAGGAAGTACTATGAGACAGTAGTGAGACGTACCATCATGTATGGTTTAGAAACAGCAGCTATTGTATATCCAAGAGACAGGAGGCTGAGGTGGAGATGACAGAGATGAGGATGCTGAGGTTTTCTTTGGAGTGTCCAGGTTAGAAAGGATTACACAAGACCATCAGAGGAATAACCATGGTGAAGTGATTTGGAGACAAGAATTGAGATGGTTTGGTCAGGTGAGATAGTGGATATATTGGACAGAAGATGTTGGAGATGGAGTTGTCAGAAGTGAGTAAAAGGGGAAGACCACAGAGAAGAATCATGGATGTATTTAAAAAGAAAAGATGGATGACCCGCTGTGGCACCCCCTGAAGGGGGCAGACTAAAGAAGTGCAATGAAGAAGAAGAATTTAACATTAACCATTAAATTGTTTTGCTTCATTTGCTGTTACGTCACCAACAGATTTCTGATACATTTACAATTACATAGGGAAATGTTGAATTTCCCCCTTAAAGAAAAGCCAATTAATTTGTAAGTCAAATAATCAGCATATCAAGGGATGATCAGACCTCAGCCACTATTCATCCTATTCTCTGTGCTCATTCTCCCTGTGGTGCATCTGGGGTGGCTCCATCCATCACTATAGCATCATAGGGGGCCACTGGCTTATGAGGAGCAAAGGCCGCTGGGGTGCTTAGTGAATAGGCAGGTGTGTAGTGACGAATGGTAAACTGAGAGATCAGGGATCCCTCTTGTGCAATTAGGGTCTCAAACCACCTCAGTCTGTCTACATGCATCGACAGAAGGAAACAGACTGTCTCAAGTTTCAACCTTGGAAGTGCCCAGGAGTTACAAGAGAGCAGCGGGGAAGTCAATGCAGTTCACATTGGATTTCGAACAGGGCTTTGGCATTGAAAACATTGAAAACTGTGTAGTAAAATGGCATCGATTTTTGGTGATACAAACAAATAATTTCTAAAAACAACAATCAAAGGGTAAAGCCCTAATTTCAGCTCTGATTCTATGACGCCACTTCTATGCAGATAAGAACATGGGGTTTCAATTTAACTCATCTGTGCCCCTCTGGTGTGCAGCTTATCAGCTTGAGCCAGAGGCGACAATGAAATTTCTTACCCTAATGAAACAACTTTTTTTTCATAGCTTTGGACGGATGGTGTCGAGGGAAGGCGATGGCAAACAGACATACACTTCATACATCTCCATATACTGAATGTGACTAAAGTAACAGGAGGATCCGTCTTGGCATCAACAATGAGCATACAAAAGAAATGCTTGGCAACTAACCAAGCAAAGAATCACACTTGGCCCGATATTAACATTTTGTAAAAACACTATGTTAAGTTTAGCTCACCTTTAGTTGCACCTCTTTAATTAAAGTTTCAGTCTTTTCCATAATGTATCTTGATGACTTGCGTGATAAAAAAAACTTTTGCTTTGTTTTATATACCAAATGTAGAGTGAGGAGAGCCTTGGAAAAGCTGCTTACAACCACTTCTGAAATGTACCGCACAAAAGAAGTGAAACACCCCTTAGTGTGTGATAGTGAACTGGAAAAGCAGTTGCTTTGTTGGAGGCAACATCAACAAGGAACTATGGCTTTGAGAGAGTTCCACTTCTTTTTAATGTATGACAGTCATATACTGTATCTGCATAAACATTAACTGCATTACCATATATGCCTCTGTTTTACAGTTTTGCGAACAACTTCACCCCTTGCTACCTCTCATTGACACCAAAGCCTGCAAAGGAACTTCCTCAAATATGTAATAGTTAATTTGAAATTCCTCTTTGGGCGACACAACAAGGCCAGCAAACTTAACCTTGAATCAATATTTCGTAATACACACTTAAACATTTTCAGAAATCTGTCTTTTCTCAAACCTTTCTATGAATCATTCATTACCATGTCTCACCTCCTCTCTCTGACTGTCCATTCAATGTACAGGTATTTGTTCTGCATACATGGAACGTTGCTCAATGTAGTTTGCAAGCTGTGGAAACACCTGGACCTTACTTAAATCACAAGAATAATCCAAATAAAAAAATGTATTTCAAATGCGAAACAAATACAAAACAATTTGCAGTCAAAATCAACAAATTGTCTTGACAGTCACAATCATAGGAGACTGGTCAGTGGAGGAACTCAGAAACCAAATTTTGCCCACAACTAGTGGGATATGAAACAATGCCAATGTGTATTGCACAAAGGCTTAGTGATTACCACCTGCGACTGGAACTAAGTGGGCGTGCATTATTATGATCCACCAACAACCAAGCACGAGGCCTTTTGAGAAACAAAGAGGTTAACATGCTCAGTCAATCTCTTGCCTTTTCAAAGTTTCAGTACAAGCACATTTGAACTCACAGCTTCATGCCCAGTGCTGAAAGTGCATTTGGATCCAATAAGATAGGACTCTTTAACTTGGAGAAGAAAATTGGCACAGTTTATCCGTTTATACGTCTGCTGCAATGCTCGGTAAACCATATAATGCTGGTAATAAGACCAGGAACGAACATGAACACAACCATGACAAGCCGTAGCATTTCCAGAGGCAAGCTTTAACAATAGGATGAAAACTGTCACTGGTACTATGACGTTGCCCTGAAGGCATTCTAATGCTAGGGTCTGTCAGCTTTAACCTATTGCTGTGCGTAAGGGTGATTTTGTTTGCAAATACACAGTAAATCTAACACTTATTTCTAGCTTTATACGAATCTCTCTTGATCAGAGTCTCCACACTTGTTTCAATTAACCATCTTGCATCTGTGATGAATTGACACATTGTGTTGTAAATCTAAGCAGATTTGTTTTTGCTCAAATCTCTTATACAGCTCCTATTTTATTCCATCATGTCATAAATTCAGTGGATAACTTTTATTCAGTTGATTACTTACATCAAACTGAACAAGGAAATAGTGAGCTTGCATGTATTATTCTCAACACAGCAGTAAGTAGTGTGAGATTGAGAAACAGAGCAGTGCCCTGACCTCACTTCCTGAAACAGAAATTTCTTTCCTGCTTACAGAACAGGAAGAGCTCATCTTTCATTTATCATGACACACCAATTCCTCATTTGTAAGTCAATGCCTTGAAATGTGTCAAATTTTATTTCATGGTGAAAAAGCAAACTATGAGCAGCAGGAGTGTCTGAAATTTCGCTCTGGGATAGGTGCAGCATAAATCATTACCGTTTTATTTCATTTTTTGTTGTTGTGGTTGATATGTCAATTGAGTTGTTTGTTTATCGGGACTTCTGACCAAAGAACTTTCAATTTTCTGTTGCAAAAGTCAACACCTGTTGCATTTTGCTGTGCTCCTTCTGCTATCTTATTTCATGATCCAAGATTAAAGGAAGAATTATCTGGATTCTATTCAACCTGCTTAGGAAAAAAGAAAGCATCTGGTTGTAATACGTTATTCTCGGCAAACGCTCTGTGTCTATTTGAAAAACTTGCAAATGTTTTCCAGACATAAGATACACATGAAAGCTCCACAGAAAACCTTCAGGCAAAGTTCGCTGTGCATGAGTAGTCAGGCAGCTATGTTTTTCTGTGGAACAGCAAAATGCATTGACATCACTCCTAAAGCACAAAAAATATGGAGGACTGGTGATTTTCACAGTGAACTTTGAACCAGGAAAATTGTTGCAGGAGTCCCTCACTCTCCCTTCTTCCTAAGAAAAAAGGCAACATCCCTGATTTAACTATATCCAGACCCCTTTGCAGTTCAAGGAGGACAGGGATCTAACAAGAAAACAATATTGACTTTGGCAAAAACCAGAGCCTCCTTTGATTTATTTATGAAAAATAAATTCTCAACAAAATCATTTAGCAGGTACTCTGGATAAGCATCTAAAAATCTACATCAACTGGACAGCTTACATGCTCAGCCGGATTAAAATGTTTAAATGTTATGTTATTGCAGTAGGTTTTACAGAGACAAAGGTGCAAACCAAGTTCAAGAAGGGTTGTGTCCCAACTTGCTAGTAGTCACTTACACGCAATAGCATTTGCTACAATTCACACATAAAGAAAATAAGCATCTTAACAGGCACTTCTCGACGTATACTTTCCACTGGCTATCGATCAGGTGATCATTCCCAAAACAGCCCATGAAGCAAAAGCAATTCCACAATGTTCCACTGCTTATTATCATGCCGTAACGACACTTGACACGCTGACGCAATCCTGTAATCTTCTCTATTACTGTGTTCAAGATGTACCACCTAAGTGTATGAGTGTGCGTGTGTGTGTGTGTGCGTGTGTACGCAGAGCAAGTGTGCGTCGAGATACTGTTACTGAAGCTGCAGCTGGTTCGATACGGACTACATCTGGCCTCAAAACTAGGATAGAAATGACATCATCACTTTGGATTTGAATTCGCTACTACAAAAAAAGAGCACATGAGTGTATGAGCTTCAATAAAACATGCGCCATTCCTGCAGGCACCTCTTAAAAAACACCCATTCCCCTCTGGTGTGATTCTGTGTAATTTGCATTTCAATTTCAATTTAGCACTTTGCCATCCTGTAGCATAGCAGTGCGGAACACTGACCCATTGACGTCAGTTTTTAATGACATCTCCACCACAGACATCTCCACCACTCCAGAACTATGATATCACCACCTGGCTTTATGATGTCAACATCCAAGGCCCACTGACTAAATCATGCAATGTTAGTGACATCAACTCACCAACTCGAACATTAAATGACTTCCAAAAAATCTTGTATTGCCCTGCAGACTATGTCCACCATGACAATGGCACCAAATATACAAAATGGAGACAAGTATGAGTTCTCGTCAGAGAGTAATTTTGTTGTGCAATAATTTTTTTTTGTTCCATAATTTATGTTGTGCTGCACAATGACAATAAAGGCATTCATGCAGAGATGCAACAAATACTCCTCAGATTACCACCTCTAGCTTCCAACACTGTGAATCGGTGTTAAGAGTGGTTCTCTTGTCATTTTGGCCGCCATATCTGGTATTTAACAAAGGTCAGGATCAAGTGATTGACTTTCTGCGCATGAGTCGATTCCACTATAGGTGGAACACGGAGGATATGTTCACTACATTCACTTATGGTAAATGTACACAACCTTTGTGATCCAGCATTGTGAAAGTATGGGGCGATGAGTGATGTGTCCTAGGGCCATGTTGCTCTAGTTGTAGGAAATGAGGATCTGTGTTAGCTTCTCCTTACATGCACCAAGGCTATTCCTTAACTGCACTAAAGCACCCTGTCAGCCAATTAATGTGGGGTCATTCTGGGCCAGTTGGGATGCTTCCCATTTTTGAAACCTATATTGTAATTAGCAACCAATAAAAACAGTCCTAGTGCCACAGACTCGCACGTCACAACGAATGTTTAACTTTACTGGTTAATACTAGAACTCTTTGTTACATCACTTCGACTTCAGGTGCTTTGGAAACGGGCCCAAGCGCAGTACACTTCCTCAACCACATGGAACAAAACTGAATTTATTGCGAGTCTATTACTGTATATTGTAAGAAAACAACCTTGAGCGGCACTCGAGCACGGAGCTCCAGTCTCGACATGTTGCCATTACACGGGCAGCAGCGATATATTTTAAGGGGGTGTGTGATGAGCGGTTAGACTGTTAGCAATGCCGCAACGCTTAATAAAACGGTCGATAAATCGAGGCTTTCTGAGCCACCAACGCCCTTATCAGTTACAACGCTGATATTCGTATTCAACAGTTAATTGGCGAACCTGCTACGTTGCTGCTACGAATGATCCCCCATGTTGGCTAATAAAAGCAACAACATAAACGTACGCTCCTGATGCTATGGTGGGGCGATCGCTTTCACGTTGGCGGCATTGAGGACCGTTACGTCGGCGATGGGAACACAAACATTGAGGCTCACCCATAGCTCAGACCCCCAGCTCATGGTTTCAGGATCCGAGGGTTAATCCCCAACTCGGATGGGCTTGTTTTCAATAACCACACAGGCAGACGTGATTACTTCTCCCTCCTCTCCCTCGGTGTCTCTCTCCTTCTTCGGCGGAGTTGGCCCGTAACCGCTCGTCCTCTGGCGTGGTCGGGAGGGGGGTTGACAACGATTTCTCCAACGATCGATTTTGTGTTTTGTTTTTTTTGTTTTTCTTTAGCTCCTCATCCTTTCTGATACAAGATGGCCAGGAGCTGCAGCGTAATCTTCTCCCTGGCGAGAATGTGCTGTTGCCGTATGCAGTGCACCGCGCGGGTACCCGCTCAGCTCCTCGGTGACAGCTGCTCCTAGTACGCGCACGCGCATGCGCGCCCCAGTGTAGAAAATAAGGCTCTGTAGGGGGGCGAGGATGCCTCAGTAGAACGGTAACACGCTCATCGGTACCTGGGCACGATGTCTATTTTGCAGCCCACTCAAGATGAGTCCTGCTTTACGCCTTGAAATGTGGCTTGAGTGCCGGAGGAGCGTGGGGGCGGGGGAGGCCCCATAAAGGTCAACACCCATAGCAGATGTTTCATTGAATGCCCCTGGCCCCATGGGGTCACTATAATCCTACACACACAATTCTTACTCACTTCTTTTCTCTTCAAGACTTACAAAACCAAAAAGCAAGCAGGGTCACAGCATCCTCCCTTAATGTTCACGCCACACACAGAAGCGTCAATCCTCCATCGTGCTATCTCCCCCAAAAAGGAGACTCGCCCGTCCAGCAGTTTGCAAAGTGCGATCAAACACCCATGACAAAGTACAAGGAGTTTAGCATTTTTGCTTAGTTCTGTTTCTTTTTGCGTTGTCTCTCCATCCAGTCTTATCGGGTGTCTGAGGTTAACATTTCCCCTTGTCCCCAGTTCATCAATTGTGTGTTTGCACTTGCAAAATTTTCTGGGGTTCTCCACATTTTAAGTTGCTTTGTCAATTTCACCTCAAGAACATCCCATCGGAATATCTATCAGATAGGTATCAGAAAACTACAGATTGTCAGTACTCGATGGTTAGAATTCTACTGAGACCTCAGTTGGCTACTGCAGGGACATTCCTCCACGCTGCAGCTGTCTCAAATGCCCTCATACTGTCCAAAAAAGACAAATGAGATCTACCGTCTTGTGATTATGATCATTGTCGATTGATGATGATGACGGGGCTGTGGAATCGGTTCAAAAGTGAGACGGTTAAGGGGTGACGATGAGGGCTACATTGGTTGTGCTGTCACGTTTTGTGTAGCTACTGCTATATGATAGTACCGCTATCTAGTGGCACAAACCTTCAACAGCAGGCATGAAGGAATGACGCAAGGTTACAATATCGACAACCAGTTGCAAAGGCTTGTACAGTTTTCTGATACTTAGAGGTGCTTTAAGGTGATTCATCATTCAAACAAATAAATAATCAAAATAAAATCATAAACGGTGGTCTGTTACAAACAATGTGGACGAAATAGCTGTGAAAGTTGTCAGGTTCAAAGTTGGTACCTGGCCTTACGATGGGTAAAACGGCTGCTCAAAATATCCACTATGGGACCGCTGAACAAGGTGAAATTTACCCTATTTCGTAATTTACTCCGCTGGTGAAACAACACAACTAAAAAAAAAAAAAAAAAAGTATCTGAGCGTCGTGGAGCATTTGAAAATTTAAAGAATCATCAACAGAGGGTGCTCGTGAGCCATATTCCTTAGTGACATCGTACAACACAATCTTACACGTGCGGCAGCTCAGAGGGAAAATAATCAGAATTTGTCATGACTCAGTAACTGACTTCGTACAGATACGCATGTTAGGCAGCAGAAACACATACCTACCTCATTCCTAGGCTTCTTTTGAAGCCATCCGTTAAAATTTAACTTTCTAGTAAATTGAAAGGGGACCTGCCACATTAGGTATGCACTGATAATATCCTCTGCCACCCACTAATGAGCTGCTCAGTCATCCCACACCAACCTTTTTCTTCTGATCCAGTTCAGATGGTGGTGAACCCACTTTCTCCCAAGTCTACACCCTCCCTCCAACCTATTCTACTTTGAAAAAAAAAAAAAGTAGTCTCAGTCGTCATCCTTTGGCCGAGCTCCCATCTGATAGCTTGGATGCATGAGAACCTCCTTATATTTCAACATAGTGTTTAGTTTGGACAATTTGTAGTTAATGCAGTGGTCCAATCACAATAGACTGGATGTTTCTTCTCTCCGGTAACACTGAGAAAGATTTTCTTGCAGTTTCTGACATGCACACCGGACATCTGCAGAGAATTCAATAATAATGTTGACATTAAAGAAACCCTATATGGAGGACACATATGCCTGAGTCACCGCAGCATTGTACCCACATAAATGAAACTCCAGAGAGAAATTTTCACATTCAGTCCACTGAACTTTATGGCAAAGTGGAATGCCATCAGGCACAGGAATTCCTACAAAAGCTCACAAGGGAAATCAGATGTTTGATGCAGAGCTGTGCATTGTTCAACCAGCTTGATCCCATTGACTTGCTTTCAAATAGCTCACAAGTGCCAGTATAATGTATTTCTTTATGGAAGGACGCAGGTGCAGCGGCAGGTGTCACCTGGTATTCATAACTCATCCAAATTATGATTGTGACTGCAACCTGCAATTTGTGCATGTGTCCCTTTCTTAATTCTAGTGGTTGAAGGGAAGCTCGTCCTTTTACTAGGTGTGTGCATTTGACTGTGTGTGTGTGTGTGTGTGCATGCGTGCATGTCTGAGTTTGTGTGTGCATGCTCTGCATGTGTGTTGCTCTTTTTCGTATTTCTTATTGCCACCCTGAAGCACATCTCTTATTCAAACATATTCCCAAGATAAGTTACAACTTTTAAAATCAAACTATTTCTTAAACTGGTTGTTAAATGTCACATGTTGCATGATTGCCAGGCACAAAGCACATATTTGACCTGTCATGTTGCAGTGTGTGAACCCACAAATGTGATTTCACTGACACACAGTCATGACCCTAAGTAGGTCATTGGCACAGTAGGTATGGGTGCTGAAATTCGGCATGGTGTCTGTTCAGTGGCAACATTCCTCCTTCCTGCTGAGACATGCTTTGTCTGAATTTGTGCAGATGGTTGCTTACCTGCATCACAATGGCTCCACTTGGAGTATAACGAATCAACTCTGAAGTTATTGTTCTGTGTATTTGTGCAAATGCTTACTATCCATCTTTCAGTGCTCACAAGCACTAAGGGCTGACTTGACTTCCTTGGTTGTTGTCGAAAGTGTTGTGGTAAACGCATACAGTGAGACTGTGAAGCATTTCTTTCCTACCGAGTCAAGTCGAGTCAAACTACCACAGTTGCCCTGAGATCTCACAGATTTTCCTCTCATTTCAGTTTCTCAATTTCAGGCAAATATCGTGTGTATCAGTACTTCTTATTGTTTACAGAGCAGTATGGTTTAATTGCAGTTAGTCAATACACATAAATGTGTCAAGTTGGGAGTCCATGGGTATTTGGAGTCACTGCTGTTCTTATAACAGGATGAATGGCCAATTGAGTTTAATCTTGTAAATGATGTCAAATAGAGCGGATGCTACATGGGCAAGATGACTGGACAGTGTCGGATTATGGTTTAAGGATTGGATTATCACAACAAATCCAATTACACCTGTTGAAGTGTAATCTGATCACACACTAGTTTACGTTGAAGATAACCATGTACACAGCAAATACTGGTATTTTCGTGATCCTTAACTCAACAGTGGTATGTAATACATTTGGTATGTACATGTAGTTTATAAGTAGTAGAGCTTTGTTACCCTCCATGCATACAAGAATACAGGCACCACAGTCCCATTGCATCTCACATGCCCCTGATACCCTAGCTTTTCACACTGTTGAACACCTGATAAACAGTGTAATAATATTGAAACTGAAACATTCATCTCACAATTTCCACATAAGTGACTATAGTCAGCAACTTTTTTTGAAGGCAGGATTTCTGTAAGACAGAAGATTTTTCAGTAAGCCAGTGTGTTGTACCAGGAGTTCACATATCTTTGCATTCATAGCAAGTTTATCTGCAACAAACTAGACACAATAGATTTACAGCCTATTATGACCTGTTTTCACTCACATTTCGGCAGTCCAAACAGTATAACATGCCAACAGAACATAAGCGACCAATGTCATATCGGACAGCTCTCGACGGCGATGCAAATTGGAACGTTTCATTCTCAAGAGATAAGGCGATATGAGACGTGTGTCAGGTAAACTGGCTGACTCGGGCATAACGGTCCAGCCTGCGGAAACAGACAGAGCGTGGATCGGTGACGCCATGACTCCACCTCATGATGCCTTTTAGCAACAGATGTGCACGACCTCCTGCCCAGGCTGAGTCCGGAGTAGCTCTGTGGTCGCCGGGGTGTAGTGTCCTCATCACTGGAATGTTTGTTTGGGTCGCGGTGTCGACCGGCTCTCCCACAACGTAGACAAGCCTACGTCCACCGCCTCTTCCCCCGCAGCTGGCGCACACTTTCTCTCGCCATGGACATGCTATGGATCGCCCTCCTGCTGCTGGTTCCGTTCTTGATGTGGACCAGCAGCACGTTTGTTTTTTATTTCAAAAAGTGCTTTTACGTCGCATGGATGATGGTTTTGGCTCTAGTTGCGATCCCTCTGTGTGTACTGAGGAGCGGAGGCAGGGACGTTGAAAACATGAGGTGAGCTTGTTTGCGTAAATCTCGCTAGCAGCGCCGCCTGACAGCTAGCTGCCATTAGCCAG
Source organism: Carapus acus (assembly GCA_900312935.1). NCBI lineage: Eukaryota > Metazoa > Chordata > Actinopteri > Ophidiiformes > Carapidae > Carapus > Carapus acus. The sequence goes on from OMPJ01010045.1 coordinate 37,206, forward strand.
CTAGTTGGCTAGTAGTAAACACATGAAGCGTAAAGCAGACATTTTCAACTGTCACAATGTGAGCCTTGACTGAAAGATGCCCTCACTCGTCCCAGAACATCTGTACGGTTGAGTTGTTATCTGAAAACAAAATGCAGAACATCATAGAATATTCCAAATCAAAACTACGCCAACTTTAGCCGGATGATACACTTACAGCATTTAAACGTAAACGCTAGCAAATGGCGAGAATGCTAATGTTACATTTCTCATCACCCTGACATGATGTTAACTAAACGGAGGATCAACCCGAGATTCTTGTTTCCTCCTAACGAGCCTTGCGAATCCCGAAGACATCTAAATAAACCCGGAGGTAGCGTTTTTCCACTTATATTACAACGCACAGTAGTTATCGAGAGGCGTATTGTTTTCCTCACGAGAAAGCGCCCCAATGAGCGACAGAATGGTTATCTAGTTACCCACGTCTGATCAGAAAATCGACCCCTCATAGAAACTGTTGGCAAAGAGTAAGCTCAAAAGAACTGTAGAAACGGTTTTGAAATTTACTTACAATATACGCACTGTACCTCGCACACAATAGCAGTATTGTACACGTGGTAGCAGCTGTATGTGTGTCCTAACGTTACCTGGGACGTTTAGATTTCATCAGGGTTGCATCTACCGCCTGTCATTGGTATCGATTCCATCCCCACTGTGTACCACTATTGCCGTTTTAGCTGTCAGTCAGCTGTTCATATGTTCATCATAAGACTGGAATGTCGCATCCAATTCCACATGTTCAGTTGTCCACCTTAAGATAACATCCTTTACAGTTTTATCATACAATGCAAATGCATTCATAATTCAGTGAAATTATGTGGTTTCCCTGTTACTGAAGCATACAATTATGATGCATCGCCTGTCTTGAACTGACTGTATAGGAATGTGCTGTACAGTTTCATTTAAGGAAGTCGTTTCATTCATGGTGAAGAGACTGACCAGATAATCTGGCCCTACAGAAAAGTCAAAGGCCTTTGTGTTATTGTCCACCCACCATCGACGGATTGCTGGTGTTGTGGTGTTAAATTCACACTGAGAGTGGATCGCTGAACACAAAGGTTCATGTCCTAGTAATTGCCAATGGCATGTTCCTCCTGACTAGTGTTAGGTAACGGAATAGCTGTAGAGCTCATCCCTTGTGCCACGTCCACATCACCTCCTTACCCTGCCTCGATCTGCCAATACACATCATGCCAGCCATGACAACAGACAGGCCACCACCCAGCTGCACCCGGAATAACTTCCACAGTCATGTTAGTCCTGATGTTGGTGTCATGTTGCACCAGTGTGCCACTCTGTTAGTGCAAAGGTTATCTCGACCTGTTGACTGTAGCAAAGTGACTGAATTGGGGTCAGGTCTTGCCCTGCAAGTGAGTAGGGTTTTAGTTCGACACTTTGCACCCCAGTAGTGTCTGGTAGAGAGACAGTTGACCTATCAAGGACAGTACAGATGATCTCATTTGCATTTTATGGCAGCACAAAGAAACAAATGCTTACATGGTGTACCAACTTTTTTATTCACAATTGAGTTGTGTAACTTGACTAATAAAGTCAGATGAAACACGAGGTCTTTCCCTCTTGAAAACTTTTTGTCTTGTATTAATTTTGAGTTTGTTTGGGAGCTGAAAGGTTGTTAAAGATTACCGATCAACATACTATATGTCTAGTCAGGGTCTCCTCAGACTCTGTTGATTTTTGACAAGTGTTTTTAATTCAGTTCTCCCTGTGGTCCTTCTTATAAGTGAATTATCTGCTGTGCTGTATCTGTAGAGTTTTTATTTATGTTCTCTCCCCCAACAATTTCAGGAATAGCAGGCCATACACACCTTTTTGCCTGCAGCTAGCCTGGTTGCATTTGCATGTGTTGGTGAGCAGTCAGAACATTTTGATTGCCATCAGCAGGAAGATACAGTATATTTGTATGTAGATAATGACATCATCAAAGAAGGAGGGATGCATTGATCAGGAAAAAAGGAGGCTATCCTATCACCCCTGGTAAAGCCATTGCATAACCTGTGCTGTTTGCTGAAGTCTGGATGTATTATCACTTAACGGCAGAGTTAAAAGATAACTTGGTGACTGCTCTCAGGTTTAAAGGTTGAAACCTTTACAGTGCTAAGATCATCAAACATGACAAAATCTATGTTAATGTCAGCAGCGTGATGGTATGCATGACAAGGACTGGGTTAGGGGACAAGCTCAGATAAGACAGACATACAGCAAATAGAGGCTCACATCTGGTGTTCCTTTATTTTCTTTTAGTATGTTAACATCCCACCATTGGTAGGATTTTAATGCTGGTTTATCATGATCATCATCAGGAGCTGGCGTTTCTTACAAGTTGTGAATGACCTTTGCTGCTCCAAAGCAAACCTCACCCTTGAACTGAACCTCTTCAGATCTCCTTTTTGGCAGAGAGTGGAGAGAAATTCTCGTCACCATTATGTCACTTGTGGCTCCCGAGGGAAGAACATAGAACAAATGTTATTTAGTGACCATTAGGTGATTATATGAAAAGGCAAGCAGGTTAGCTTGACATAGAGGCTGTTGCAATGTGTTGGACTGAGGCCACTGACAGCTTTTAAGTCCAAATCTCCCTCGCCAACAGTCACATTACATGTTTCAGCATAAACAAGGACTGTTTTAAGACTGCATGGGTTGAAAGGAATGCAGTCAAGGTACTTTGGCAACAACCAAAAGTAGGAAGAGCCCATGTACCAATGTGCTATCCTCAGTGATTTTGGTGTCTGTTTGCCATGCATTTATGCTGACTGGACGAAAAGTAGAATTTTCCCATTCAAGATGGTCAGTCAAATATCTGCTACTTCTGCTGTCGAACTCCGGCAATTTTGAAGGCTGAAAAAAATGTCGCCTGTTCTTTTTTAAATTCAGTGTCAGCATAAGTAGCCAATGGACAGATGTTACCTGCGTGTACTCGAGAGTTCTGCTTCCTACAGGCAATGAAGTAATTAACTGCGTAACAACTCAACCGATTGTGTGTTTTTGTATCATAATGGGATTACAAGCAAACAAGTAGATGTTACACTGATAGTACAGGTTAACATCTCCAATCAAATTGCTGGAAACATATTTTGTAGAGATGTCTGATTTTGTAGAGATGTCCGATAATCTATTAGAATAAATTATTATTATTAGATTAATAAAATATCAGAATAAAAATGTAATAACGGTATCGGATTTTTTGGCTTTAAAACCGATAAAATAAAAACGGATAAAAATAAAATAATGCTTGCATTACCCCGAAATAATGCCTATGTGCTCCTGAAGCGTTTACCGGCGCACATATCGGTATCGGCTGTTATCGTTATCGGTAAATTGAGAGTTGGACAATATCAGCATATCGGATATCGGCAAAAAAGCCAATATCGGACATCCCTAATATTTTAAGTATTGGATATTATGGGTCGGAGCTGATGTTTGATGTCTAATGCGGCTTGTTTACTTTTATTTACTTTTTATTTACTTTTATTGACTCTTGATGGTGTCCTTGAAACTGAAAGATTTGAAATGGCAAAAAATTCTTGAGTTTGCACACTTGCGATAATAATTAACCACACTAGTGAAGCAATCTACCTCAGTCTTTCTGTCAGCCAATCTAGGAATATTATCGTACACAATTGAGAGTATTTTCTTGTTGTTTCCGAACCCCCATTTGTCTTTAATGATTCCAGTTTTATGTGATTCACATGCTGCGATTTTGGGCATTGAGGAGATGTTGAAGTCGATAATAAATGTAGAGCCATTTTAATGTGCATCAAAAAAAAATCCACTGTTCTCACCCATGTGTTTTTCTCAGAGTGGGACTGGTAAACAAAATGAAAGTCTTGACCTGATTTGTCAGCGATAATCTATATATGGTCATGGTGGTAATCTCAAGCTGTTATCTTCCTCAGGGTTATCCGCTCCTTAGTTCGACATGTGAAGTACTTCCTTGGCCTTCGATTTGAAGTTAGTGGTTGGGAGCATCTCCAGACGAATGGACCCTATGTCATGATCTCTAACCACCAAAGCTCCCTGGATGTTTTGGGTAGGTGCCTCCAACGATAATGTCCATAAAGAAACTTGAGCTTTCCTCGTGGAAGAAAGCACAATTTAACAGGCTGGCTGCCAGTTTTGTTTTTCACATCAGACACATCACATTAAACACAACACTTACCTTTCTCCACTCTCTCGAGTGTTACAAGAACCTGCCCAGCTGCCCACAGCTACAGTACATAGAGCAACATATAGCCACACTAAAATTGGACAAAATGTAAGGTTATACCAGGTCGGATGCTGACAAAGTTGTTTTGCTCCAAAGAAATTAAGACTGGGTTGTTGCTGAGAGGCTTGTCATCAATAAATGTGTATAAAAACGGAGGGCTTCCTGTCAATTGATAGCATATGATTGAAGACAATATGAATTCATGTTAACAAACTTTTGTCTGGACAACAATGGAATGGTATTAACAATGTGTTTGTACTTAGATATTGACCTAGTTGCGATGACTTTGTTCAGAGTTTTTTGTTTTTTGTTTTTTTGCTCAAGTCTTGAGAAACAGGGAGGGACTGTGTTTTTTTTCCACGAGATTGTGCAATACTTTGTGTCCAGTGAAATTCAGTGACAAGTTCACGAGGTGATAAGATGGCGAGCTTAGACCACATCCAAAGCTGATTCCATAGCCTTCCCTTATAGTTGTTGTGCAGTTACCAAGTTGAACAACACATTAAGTTTGGTAGAGGTTGGACAACCGTTTGCCAGTCAAGTATCAGTTATCGAATTTCTTGGTAGTGGTTTGTAAAATATATTTAAATGTACAGTAGATCTCACAGCACATCAAATAAAGAATGGCATTTGGTGAAATTGAAGTTGTGTATTATCTCTTAATGTGATTTAAATTGTTTTGTTTTGTTTTTTTTTTTGGTCCAAAAACACCTTGCCTTGTCTCTCTCAGGCTTAATGGAAATCTTACCTGACCGCTGCACCATGATTGCCAAAAAGGAGCTGATATATGCTGGCACCGTGGGCATCATTTGTTGGCTTGGTGGTATTGTGTTCATCAATCGCAAGAAGACGAATGACGCAAAGAGTGTCATGTGTGAAGCTGCAGAGACGATGGTTAAAGACCAGGTAAGCCTCTCTGGTGTTGGCTCACAAGGAGTGATGGAGAATCCAGGAAATTGTTGTGTGACAGGGTTTGGTTCTTACTCCATTCCAACCCCTGTGGACTTTGTACCATACAGATTCGTCTATGGGTGTTCCCAGAGGGCACGCGGAACCAGAAAGGCGGTCTGCTTCCCTTCAAGAAGGGAGCCTTCCATCTTGCAGTGCAGGCACAGGTTAGCCTTGTCGATATTACGTATAAACTACTTCATCCTATTAATCCAATAGCTTTGATGCTATTGTAATTCCTTGTACCCTTTACCATCTTATGTGAACTGAAAAGCAGCAGGCAGTGCTCACGTTGCCAGTACTTTGCCAGCTGTAGACACATGGGGGAGCTAGCACATGAAAAAAGTATGAGTTAACCATATATTGTGCATGAATGGCAACATTTGCTGAATCAACAACACAGTTTGTTCTGGTTACACAGAGGTCCCGGACTTGACCATTTTGAACTTTGACCTTCCTGAGTGTTGTTAGTCCTGACATTTCTGTGTTTGTCTTCTCTAAAATTGTCCCTGGTTGTCTATGACGTAAATTTAACCCCGTCATTCCCCCTCACCTCCTTGTGCATAATAAGTACACTGGGCACACCTTCTCTGGGGTGATCAAGAGGGGCAACCACATTATCGCTGGATAATAATCAGGCAGCCATCCAGCACAAACTGTTGCTCCCCCCACGCCAGGGAAAGTCGAGCAAGACGTTGAGGTAGGAGGTCTCTCACTCCTCAGATCACATCTCATGGCACACCGTTTAGGGTCAGGCAGGTGGAATGAATTAAAAAAACATTGCAGAGTGAAACCTGGCCAGCAACCGCAACTTCGTTCACCCCAGGCAAAGATCCTGTGGGGCGAGTGTGTGTATTAGTCCATTTTTGTTGCAGACTGTCGTGGCTGCTAAAGATTAATATCAATCTCGGTCAAATAGGAACCAAGGTGAAGAGGCCACAGTAATAAAGACTCCTTGTGCCTAATAGCAAACATATTTATGGTTCTGTAAAGGCTTTTTCTTGGTTCTACTGCCACACTTTCCTTTTCTCTATATTATTTTTTTCACAGTGTTATGTCTAGGTTGGCCTTGAGAGCATAGGTTGTTTTTGTTTTTTTCGATCCCTGCCCCTGCGCTCTATTTTGCTTCACACAGGATATCTGTTTCCTCTGTGAACTTAGACTATTTCTATTTCTCTGTGTGCCCATAACTCAGAGTTATTGGCCTGCCGATTCCATTTATGCCAAGCAAGCCAGATTGACTGAAAGCAGGACAGCCCCCAGGGGGAGCCACATTTGGCTCAGCTAGCACTGCTCAATGGCCATTCCAGGCCTCTAGAGAGCAGCCCGGCCTCTATAAGCAGCAGTGCTGGAGATATAGATTGCCATGGATGAGTGTGTGTGTTTTCGTGTGTGCGTTTGAGGGGGGTCAAAATCTATGGTTTTAAGGCATCAAGGGGAATCCACCGTTGCACCAAAGAGCATTTTCGATGGATTGTAGAGACATGGTCACAGTACAAATCTGAGATTTTTGAATGGTGTGATGTGTGATTCTTATATTTGTGTCTCCCACAGGTGCCCATCATACCTGTTGTCTTCTCCTCCTACAGCAACTTTTACAGACGAAAAGAAAAGCAGTTCAAATCTGGTACCTCTGCTTGATGATATTTCCTTGTCCCACATACATTTGACCAATCTAGATTTTTTTTTTTTTTGCAAAAACCTTTCCCAGTGCACTGTAATACTCTTTCATTTCCATGCAGGGACAATCCGATTGAGGATCCTCCCGAAGATTGACACGAAAGGCTTGGGATCAGACGACGTGACATCCCTCTCCGACAAATGCTTCAACCTGATGCAGTCCGCCTTCCTGGACATCTCTGATTCCATCACCCAGAGCAACGGGCCCACGACTCACTGAATTTCTTCCATATCTCTGCCCCTCCCTTCCAGTGTTCCCCAGTGAGACTCACTCCTCTGCGAACCTCTGTGCTCCCCCACTTCCCGCCGCCCTCCAGGTTGTCTCATTACCTGGACAGGAGATGACACGGGTCTCTTTCATGACATTTTTGTCTGGTGTGTACGCAACATCTGGCCTGGCCATACAGCACAGTCGATCCTGATCCTCACTGCCCCAAGCAGCATTTGTGCTGTGACGCTGTGAGCGGAGTGACGGACGACAAGCCAAAATGGTGTGGATGTGCTCCATCATGCATGCCTTCTGGATGGCTCTGTCCACCTTTGTCCTCGCTTTGTTATTTGGCTTTGTAAGCCCAGTTTACTGTTCTACTTTTTTTTCTCTTTTTTTTTTTTGCATTTTCAGATTTTTTTTGTCTTTTAGTATTTTTTCTTTTGTGTCTTTTGGAGAAACGCAGTCACATTCTGTTTTCTGGTGATCAATGTCAGGGAATATTTGAGCTCCTGTCATGCAGCCGTAGTAGTTGATATTTTTGGTTGCTCTCATGTGTGCGCACACACAAACAATACCTGTCTCCCTCTTGTAACCTTCTCCTGTAGTCTACCCGTTTTGCATTCCGCTCTCTTTGCCTTTTTTATGAATAGAAAAGCTGCCGGCTGTCTTCATGCGGTGAAAGATGTGGAGATGAAATTTCAACACGGAAATCGACAGTATCCACATTGGCTTTTCATCTTGATGACCAGTATAACTTCTTGACAGAAAGTTGCAAAGAATTCAAGGCTACAGGATACAGTTATAACAATGTGCCCATCATAACTCAATTAACAGATTTTAGTAGAATGTTAAGTTTTCAATGTTGTGCATTGTTGATGTTGCCATGTGTTCTTTATTTGTTCTTCTTTCTACTTGAAGGGTAATAGCATGCATGGAACTTGGAGCAGGTGTCTCCTCACCGTACTTTAATTGTCAGTGCTCTTATTTCTGTCCTGGATCCCATGTCTCCTTTAGGAGAGGGATTGCATTTCGCGCCATGTAGAGAGGTCAGAAGTGAACTTCCTCAATTTGTGTCAAATGGAGAGTTAGAGAAGTGCAGTTTTCACTGTCTTGGCATTATCCTTTGACAGTGCAAGCTTCCTGCTGTGCCATGCCAGAATGTGCATCGGAATTTTTCTTATGTTATTTTACCTGCTCAATTGCTTATTCAAGTCGTTTCTTCCCTTTACCAGTGATAAATGGTCGTGTTTGCTGAATCACAAGAATTGCAGCGCGATATGGATTGTTTTCATTATGTTTTGTATTTCTATTTGTTTGCATTACTGTCAACGTGCATCAATCACGAACAAACCTCATTCAACGACAGGTTTATTGCTTAAATCTTATTCTTTGGTGGTAGATTCCTGCTTTTTATGATAATAATGACCTCATGTGACAAATTGTTTCATTTTAGGCCTTAATTCTGATTCTGGGTGCCTCCAGACTTTAGTTGTAAAATAACAATGATGAACTAACCTAATAAAAGTTAACATGGTAGCACAGCACCCAATCTTACATCCAGGTCTTAAACTTACAAAATGCTCACTGCCTTGACACTGAAGTACGCAAAATAGCAAAGCTTGCTGCTGTTGTCCATCAGAAACCACATGCGAATGTATTTTAACATTCGGGATATTTGTGTACTACTAACTGCAACTTGCTGATCTTATTTTGTTTTACTTTTATCGTACTTATTGTCTTGCATAGAGTGGCATTACATGTGTTAAATGTATTTATTCAACTGTTCAGTTTGCTCTGGGGTGGACTTGTTGTGCACACAATCCTTAACTGAGGAAGTCTGAATGATCGTATGAAATGGCTCCAGTCCTCAGCTTGTACACTGCTCTACGTAGCTGTGAGTGCAACAGTAGCGTTAGTGGTACTTGCAGGACTCCTGGGTTTAAGGAGTTAACACCAACAATATTGATGGGAAGAGTCAAACTCCTACTAAAATACTCACTTTATTTTCAGAGTTTGAATATATTTATTTACTGTTCTTACCTGTAAGAGTAAATTTTACAATTTTCAGCAAATGGTTTGAATGTTCAAGATTGTTAATACCAAACTGGTTTCCTCTCAAATCAGAACACTTATGTTGTTTTGCTAATAGAGTGTTCCCCCCCGATTCTTGATTGTTTTGTAATCCAAATTTGTGATTTGGAAAGTTATTGTTATCAGCTTGAAAATGTTGACAGGCTCTCCAACTATCCTGCTGGTTGATTTTTCGGCTGTTGTTTACTGAATATTTAAATATATTGGAAATATTGTAAAGTATTGAGAACCTGAATAAAGCACTTTTCATGCTGAGCTTGTTTGGATATTGTTTTGTAGGTGGTGTTTCTCCACCATAACTGAAGTGTTAATTTGTGGTGGCAGTTTTACAGTAGGGTCTAGTAAAGGGAGCGGTAATGCTAATGTGGACAGGTGTGCATGTGGTTATGTGCGTACATGCTCATCTGAATAAACTAACTTTTATTTAATGCTAGTAACAGTAGTAACACGTATCACACCATAAACCTCCTTAAAGTGCAGCAGTAGAAACATAAACTGCAATCGGGCAGTTGGTGAGATAGTGATTGCTATCGTGCACACAGATGCAGATCCTAAATTTTTCATTTCATCTGCATTTTTAGTTTTTTTTTTTCTTTCTCTCTTTCTTTTGTAGCAGTTGCTGGCTTGCCAGAGAAGTCATGACCCAACTCAGAAATGCAGTTTTGGATCCTAGAATACTTGCGTTTTGCACTGAAACGCACAACACCTGTTGGAGTACTGTTTACGTTTCAAGTCAGCCGATACCAGAGATACCAAATCAGTAGCTCGACACATCGAGGAGCTTCCCTTGACTTTCCAACAACACTCCAACACTCTTGCTTGGACACATTGTCTGTGGTGTGCTCTCAGACAAACATACCAATAGCCCTTAAATGACGTCTTCCCATTGGCTGAGAAACTCTATATATTTGATTTCCTGAGACAGCCCAACTTTGACCCTGACTCTGTCTCATCCTCTCTCATCCCTTCACTCTCTGGATCTGTTTCTTCTCTATATTTAGAGTAGAGTTATTACTTCTCTCCGTTCATTCTGGCCAAACCAGTTGTTAAGATTGAAAACACTTGTGGTACTGATCAAGAGGGAAACGTCTGTGTGACACAGGCATTTCTTGTGACATCCATCATTCCCCCCATCTGCCCCCACCACTATTTCTAATGGCTATCTATTCAACATCCCATTTGTTTTTTTGCTTATGTCTGCTGCAACCTGAGGCGCAAAATGCCAAATCTTTCAAACTTTTCATGCCCTGTGCTGAAACAAAATGGCCGCATTTGTTTGCTCTGTCATCACATATGACGTGAATTATGGTCAGATAGCTTCACGCAATGAGATTGTTTGATTACAATGTTTTATTACAAAACGTTACAAAACTAGGTACAAATGTGTATTAGCACTCCAAGAAATAACTAACAGTAATCATAACTTAAATAGATAAATACAGATGTCCGTACATGTGCAGACATTTTGGGGCTCCGACAGATGACAAAGCTGCACCAATACAACATAAACACAGACACAGGATACTCAAAGACACAAAGCATCCCGTTGGGCCTTAAACCCTTGGGTGCTGTGATTCAGATGTTACAGGGATGGTGTTATGGTCTATGCTGAACCCTGCCACAGATACTCTCACAAAATGTACAGTTTTAACAGTGATTCACAGGGAAAAACGATCGAACCTGTTGGGAATATTTTTGGATTGGATAAGAACAGATGATTTGCTGAGACGATTGCATCACTGCGTCAGGAAATCTCTTCTCACTTCCTGACATCTCTTTTCAGCCTATGCCAGGGGTCTAATTCCGACAGGAGCCTACAACAAAGACATATGCAAGGGACTCGGGTCATACATGTGTCAGAATTTGGAGATGATGGATTCTGATCTTTCTCAATTTTTCACTTCTATTTTCATGTCCTGCATAGCTATTCTAGTGTGTAAAGTACAAGAGAGTGCAAAGCCTCAACCTTTGCATCATGTTCTGTACATATCATGTATAATTGTGAAGTCTTGTCTTAAAATTTGTACCCACAAATGCACCACTTCTATGTACCCATGGTATCTGATCAATAAGTGCTTAGGGTACCAGAATTCAAAAGTTTGACAAAGTCGTGTCCTTTGGAAAATTTTGGCAGGAGTCTCTGGTCACTCACAGGTGTCGAGGCGTTCCTCCAGGAAGCCAATCTGCTCGCTGAGGGAGTCTATACGGTCAAGTTGCTGGAATGAGTGGGATAGTAAGGTGGTTTTCTCTGACATGCCCTCATCTGACGACATTGGAAATAGGCTGGTGAAGGGTGCCAATGCCAGCTGCAACTTCTACATCACAAGAGAAAACGCAGGAGGAATCACATGTCACACATGTTTGTATTGATGAATCAGCAGATCGAATTTTGCAATTATGATGCTCATGTACCTTCTCCAGCAGCTCCACTCTGTCCTTCAGACTCTGCATCTCCTCAGTTACATTCTCTGCCAGGCTGAACCCTCCTCCTGCTGACAGCAGACAGAGGCAGAAATTGACAATCGCAAAATAAATCTTTTCCTAAAGATCAATTATATCACAGACTTGCTTGGAGTCATTTGCCCTCATATCATTTTCCCATCACGTGATTCATGGTGCCCTCTCAACATTCAAAACCAGGAAGAGAACTAGAGAGCTGTGAGTTGGGGCTGCAAATGTAGGGCCTCGGGTCAAAGCATGACTTTGGGAGCACCATAAAGACGATGAACGCAATTCAGCATGTCACCATGAGGTGTCTGCCTACACACTGGGGATCAAACCCTGACGCGTATCGGGATACAAAATTGGGAGACCCTTGCTCTCCGGCTGCACCTTGGCAGACTCGGAGAGTCTCAATCTCTCCCAGATGTGGTCCATTATTGTTGAGACAAGAATAAGTTGAGAAACAGGACAAGGGGGAGGAAAACAGTGGAGCTGGCGTTGACCCCCAGCAGACAGGGCTGATGGAGCAGGAATGAGGATGCGGGTGTTTGCCAGGAGATGGATGGAAAAAAAAGAACGAGAATGTGGAGCAGTAAGAAAAATGGGTGAGAGAGAAAAAGAGACGTTTGGACCGTCACTGCCTCACAGCAGCCTGGGAGGGTCCGACTGAATAATTCATTTGCCGCGGGTGGGGGAAAAGTTGTGTTTAGATTTGTAATCACCATCAACACACCTCCCACTTAAGCTCGGCTGTGAACCGATAATACAACACCGACTCAGTTGAGGCGTCTCTGCTGGCTTCGCATTTTATTTTCGCATCTCAGCACTGCACTGAAACTGAACTGTAAATATCTCTCCATGCTTTTCAACAATGGGACAGATTTGTCAATTTTCGCCTCGCTGTTACCCCGCCGCCCGTCTTGCTCCTCTTGCTGATGAGGCACTCATCCATCCGTGGACTGACGGGGTGAACGACCTCTTTTAAGCGGAGGAGGACTCGTTTTGTATGAATTAGACCTTTAATACCAGGAGGAGGAATCTGGAGCGTAGCCCAAGAAGTTTGGCAATGTCATACGCAAACACATGCACGCGCGCACACACACACACACACACACACACACACATCTTCTGTGCATGCATGAGAACATATACACTGTTAGACCTGCGAGGTTTCATGTTAATGTGTATAAATTCCTCAGTGTGCACTCTGAAAAAAGAGTTCAGGGGAGTGTTCTTGGGGTTAAATACACACTTCTAGACATGGGGGTAACACCGTAGTGTTGCTAAGATACAGGAAACACAGACATAGGGCAGTGTCTTTTGCTCACTGAGCTACATGCAACAGTTTCACAAGACGTTATGATATGATATGATGATAACGCCGCCACGTTGGCATTACGCATAACACACGTAGTTCATTTACGCTGCTCTGGTTATCAAATGATTCCCCAAGGTTCCGAGCCTTGAGGCACGGGATCACATTTACACAGGCCAGTTTGGAGTCGGCACCAGTCGCAGTGCATTATTACTCACGGTACGAGTTGAGAGTGGCATAGCGCGTACCAAAAGTAATAATGGACCGCGAGGCTGGCTATGTTCCCTCGCTTCTCAGCTTCGAGACAGATTCGTTGCTGCAAAGGACAGAATTACACACTAGTGGCGTGCACACACGTGAACGCACACGTTTCCTTGCCATGTATTTACCCGCGTCAGCAGAGGAGGGAACCTGACCACCCACTGCTCCTGGGCTGGCCTGGGTGGGAGACAGGGGAGGGAAGGAGGTAGAGAGGCTTTGACAGGAACGACCATCTCTGGCAAGTCTGAAGCCCTCCCTGCACACACACCGATAGCTCCCAGCTGTGTTCACACACTCGTCTGAGCATAGCTGCTGCCCGCTGCACTCGTCGATGTCTGCGAGACGGGAGGTAAAGGACGGGATCTTGTCAATATGCACGCGCAGGCTCACGTGTTTACGTGTAGGTCTGGCTCTGGATGTGGAAGTACCTGTTTGGCACTGAGGCCCCGTCCAGCCCAGAGGACACACACATTGGTTGGGTCTTAAACAGGTGCCTCCATTCATGCAAGATTGGCCACAGACAGCTGTGAAAGACATTGACCATCACGTCAGGGTTGCAGGTCACACAGATGCGCATTGAAGGCCCTATTGAGGGCCCCATTGGGACCACTTCCTCTGTAAAGGTGCAAATGCTGTTGTCTGCGTTCTTGAATTACTGGAGGTAACTAACTAAATGTGAAAAAAGCTACTTTGAAAAATGTTAATCTTTTCAAAATTTCAGTTAGCTGTTAGAAAAATGCTGAACACAGTGCAACAGTGTTAAGTCCTTTGAATATCTTGTGTAAGTCTATTTTGACGGACTGTGGCCTGGTTATGTACAGTAACACTAGATTGCATTGCAATTCCAAATATTGCAGGACCTTCATCACTGTCATGACATGACATATGTGGATGTTAGAAAACAAAGATGGTTTCCTCTCAGCTATCAGCGCCAAAACATAGCTCAATCTGTTTCACACAATGGAGTTGATGATGAAGTGTGTGTCCCTACAGCGTCTCGTGTGCTTGAATTGCACAAGATGCACGAAGCGCTGCACTGCAAGTGGGAAAACAACAATAACGGGTTACCTTGGTTACAGTTGTGAGAGTGAAACCTCCTCCAGCCCGGGCAGCACTCTGGATAGGAGTAGGAAGGAGGCGCGGCTCTGCTAACCTGCCGGTACGCCACTGCATACACTGTCCTGTTTGGAGGACACAGTACCAACACACAGAGGTTGAGGGTCTAGCCTGTCCAAGCAAAATGCTGTTGTCGTCCTCCTGTGCGTTTGGGACTCGCCTGTCCTTTCCATGTTCTGTCAGCCTGCAAGAATGCTGATGACAGAATGGGAATTTGGGGGGAATATTGAAACCACAGACCACAGACATCCATGAAAAAAAAGAGTTCGAGGGCTGAGGGGGGGTAGGGAGGGATGAGAGGAAAGGAGATGTGAAGTCAGATCTGAACTGTGAGATTGCGGATGAGGGGGAAATATCCTGAACGTGAGGCCAGTTCTGAGGTCCTCCCTCACGTTAGTGTTGCCACGTTATGTGACTCTGCTGCCTCAACATTCCAGAGAGTCAAGGTACAGCCCTGCAGTAGCACGTTATCAAAGCTTTACTTATAAAAAGTACCTGTAGGTTCAAAAGTAGGTAATACAGCGCTGTCATATAAAGAGCGGATATCTTAACTTTCTCCTATGCTGGGAGGATTGGAAATATTTTATTTCAGAAGCATCTGTTTTACTTGATGCTGTAGCTTTGTTTCTTTGTGGTATTAATACTTTTGCAACATTTAATCATTAGGTTTCTGTTGGCGTCCTGGCGTGCTTTGCTGGAGCAATGCGATAAACAATTATGGAAACGCTGGAGCTGTCAGGCTGTTTGGCTTGCATTCCTCAGACAACAATGCAATGCATCCAAAAATTGACAGTGATGTTGAGATGTTGAGGGAAGAGTTAAATGTTGTGAACTTGGGAGAATGCAGGAGGGGAAGTAAGGAGAGGCACAAAAACTGCAAGAATGAGAGTTAGTAAGTCTGGAGTGAGAACTCGTCCAAAATAAACAAAACGTTAGTCTCTGTGGGCAGCCTGCTCATTTCCCATAGTTACACAAAGCACATAATATTTAGATTCCGCCCAAATATGTGCCACCATGATCCAGATTGGTGGCCATGAGGGCTTGTTTTTATGGGAGAAAGTCGTCATAAGGTACTAATGTGTATGCATCCAGATGAAATCATCTTATCTACACTTTTGCATATCATTATGTTGTTATAGTAGACTGGTGTGAGCTACTGGTCTGTCGTGTTGAGCTGGATGTCCACAGTGTGATGAATTATGTTTTCTCATCATAACCTAAACCGAGGTGGCCATTGGTCTGCGTTTTTGCTGCTGGTGAGAGCGTAACTTACTTGTATGTGCTGCAGAGACGTTGGCCCCGACACAAGGTGATGTAAGGCTTGTGCACCGCCTGGACGAATGACTCTGTTGCCATGACAACGCTGTGACGGATGTCTCGGCTGCACACCCTCCTCCTGCAAAGCGAGACGTTGGGTCTATCATTACCTAACACGATGTACTGTCTCTGCGCTAACAATGACTGGTAGTGTTTTCTTTGACTCGCAGAGCTTGAAAAAGTCCAGAGCCTAGCGTGGTGCTCTCTGTGTGACTCTGAAACCAGACTGCTGCTGATTGACCCCTGTAATCACCTCCAAATTTGTGAACGTTAAGAGCCGACCTTCAACCTTTTTGGCTCCACTTGACCTTCTGGGAGGTTTTTGGTTTATTTAGGTATTTCTGGAAATCAGCAGAGAATGACATCATGAGCCTCACGCTAATAGCTGAGGACTCTGTGGACCGCTGCTTTACAGGCTGTCACACTTTAATATCTTTGCTCCGAACTGTGTTCATCATTACACCTGTGAAAATGTTCACTTAAGTGGTTTAACAAACACAAAGCAGGCAAAATTGAGACGTATGACCAAAGTCATTGCACCTCAAGGCTCCCATGTGAGCTAATGTTGGGCTGTGAAAGAATCAGGAGGAGTATTAAGTCTGCTGTTACCCATGCGGCCCATAGAAGTGGGGAGTGCCCATCACATGAAGGATGAAGAGGGAGGAGGACAGAAGCAGCGTTTGGTACATGTCTTCCTCTTTCCCACAATCCGTCTCTCACTCGCTCTCTTTCTCGCTCCCACTCCCTGAGCTGGTAGGAAACAACAGGAGAACAGGACGGAGGGGAGTTGCCGTGGACAGTGGCCAACGTCTCCTTCCGGCGAAGTGCAGGTTTCCCCTCCGCAAGGTTTGCTCCCGATACCTTCGAAGAGAGACAAGCACAATCAATGCCCCGCTTTTAGCCACACACTCTCGGCAGTCTGGGTCAGATAACTGGGGTGAGGCAGGGAGTAAATTCCACAACAGAATCATCACAGGGTAAGTGGCGTTGCGGCAGAAGGATGAATGGAACACAAAATCTTCCCTGGCAGTCTAAGGTCAAAGCTGGTTTCCTTTGATGGACCTAGTCTCCACTGTCTGTCCCGACCTGTCAGTGCCAGCTGTGACATGTCCTGGAGATTCTCAGAAGACCACTGCCAGCCAGACGGCGCGTGAGGATGTTAGATAAACCACCCGGTGTGCAACGTCTCACAAGAGACCAGGCTCTGGCGTGCTGTCTCCTTCTATCAAACACCTGAGGCAGGTTATAGACCTCCTCAACTGGCTAAGCGGCCACGTCTCAACTGGAGGGTACAGGTTTACAAAAAAAAAAAAGGAGTCGAAAAAGACGAATGAAAAGGTGGCAGTGCCGTCCTGTGAAATGTCACCCTTTGATCTTTCAAATCTGGCAGATTTTGATGGAGAAATTGAGGTTAAATTGACCCAAAAGGCAAAAGTGAAATAGTGTGTATGGACCAAAAATGTTCAGATGGTTCCCTTGATAAATTTTCATGACCCACAGTCAGAATCATTGGAGTTTGACACTTTTGAGTCTGATCTGAACATTCGTTTATTTGTTTCTCGCCATGCCGGTAAAATTTAAGTTCCCCACGATCAGGATGACGTTATTTACAAATGTCCTTTAAGACCAGGAAGACGAGGTGATAGAAGATTCAGTGACAGTGTGGCCTCTGGGTGGAACCTGTGTGCCTGACCTACATCACGAACCTACGTCGCGGGACGCCTGCCAGCAAAATGGTTTGAACCCTTGCTCATCCGAGGACAGGGGGCTCACGCAGAGGAGAGGGCAACAAGAAGACAGACACCATCGCTCACCATGTCCCTCCCATCAAACATTCATGCAAACACTGACGGATTAGAAGAAGCACCGAGTCACACTGAGCGATGGTGTCAGGCCAATGCAGCCAGACCGCGGCTGCTGGACGTCCTAGGCTGGACGCTGTCCTGCTTGTGGAGAAATGCTTCTAATAGAGCCTCCCGTGCGTGGGGCTCTGTTTAGAGCTGGCGTGTTTCTTTTGATTCCCTCCTTGGCAAGACGCCCGGAGAGAGTACAGAGACATCTGAGGTGGTGTCCATTCACAAATCATCACAGTTATCCCCAATTTCGCCTCAGCAGGGGGGCGGCGGGGGGGCAGGAGGGGACTTTGAAGAGGATAGATGCATCCACGAAAAAATACACGAGGTTTATGATAACAAAATTCAAGCACTTCCACGACCGCAGACAAACACGGGAAAGGTCACAGACATGTGAGCGAGCGTGGGAGCCGCTCGGACAAAACAGACGATGGGACGGGAAGAGATTCAATTTGGGATCTTGAGATCTCACGAGATCATCATGCCGGGCTGGACATCATCACTTCAATGGAGATGAGGCACCACATTCTGTCATCAAATCTGCTGCGTCATCAATGATGTGTGAACTTGTTAAAAGTTATTTCGCTAAATGCGGAGATGAGGAGGGACGAAAACAACATGGTTTAACCGAGCATTTCTGATCACATGGCGCAGCGTGGGAGTGTTTGTAAAAGCTCCCACTTCATTCCAAGCACCCAGCGGCGCAGCGGTTCGGTAGATGCACCATGGGAGGGCGCTATAGACACGGAAACACATGCGACATAATTCAAGCCGAGCCTA